>JAODKM010000008.1:20788361-20799332 GCA_026780845.1 Petrocephalus sullivani | reverse complement strand
ATGCTAAATACATAGAAAAAAAGTTCCTAGTAGTTTACATGACTTGTTGAAGACTAGTTACTCAAGACTAGTTTGCTCAAGCACACAGTTAATGCGCAGAAAACACTGATTTAAAATACTGAAGTAAGCACTGCACACAAACACATGGGTGCTGTGACATACATGCCCTTTTTGTACAGGATTCATACACTAACCGTGTCACCTTCCAGGTGACCTTCCAGAGTCACTCTGCCTGCCTGTCTGTCCGTCTCATGTCACATGGCTCGCCTTGGGGCCTTTCACCCCCCCCCCCCCATAGTGCTCCACGTGTTCAGGGGCTTAGACCTCTGGGCCAGTGATAAGAAGGTTGCTAGTTCAAATCCCAGGGTTGGTATAGCAGCCACATCCCACCTAGGGTGTCCCCCAGGACCCCAAGGGCTTATGGGAACAGCCAAGATGGAAGCTCCATCTTCTGAATAACGTGTCATTTCCCTGCACCTGTCACTTGTACTGTAAACAGAACCTCAGCTCATTCATCCCCACCTTGACAATGCAGTGTTGCAGTAGCCCACCCCCCAACCTGGAACCACCACAGACACTGGCAAACTGGCTTGTTTCTCATGATAATCAAAGGCCCCCAGTCTGCTTATGTCATTGTTTCCTGTGCGTGATATTGGGGACATCGGTTACCGGGGAGGGGTGGGGCACACGGCTGAAATGGGGAGATGCGTTGTGACGGACCAATTAACCCCCCCAGCCCCTTGCCTGACACCAGGGGACACGGGCTGCTGTGATGTGACATTTGTGTGGGAGGCAACATCAAAGGCGCTGCTGGGAGAGGCCGCTCTACCTCTGAACACGGCGGAGAGCAGAGCGGCCGCCAGCTCTCTCCGGCAGCCCAGCGCCGGATCAGAGGCCCGGATCAGAGTGCGGCCACCGGCCCGACAGCTGCCTAATCCTTGCTCTGAGAGACAATCGCAGCCGCTTAAGAGGGAGGAGGCTGGCCGTGCACGCGCTTCGGTTCACTCAGGACCAGAAGTGGCCACCAGGCTGCTGAGTGATGCCCACCCCCCGCACGAGACTGCTGCTCGCTTTTAATTTCCTGCTTCATTATAGGCCAACAATAGCCGTATTGTCTCAGGGATAAACCAGGTTCTACAATGGGCAGGGAAAAATGCCTGCCTGACCTGCACCCACAGCCACTACAATTACGGGCTACTTTTTTCACACACAAAATATTAATTGCATTCATTACAGTTCACACTTTCCCGGTTAATTGTTCAGCAATGGCAGATTACACAGGGCCCCCAGCTGAAGGCCCCAAGGGCAGCCCCCATGTCCCTGGCGGCCACCCCTTCAGTCCCCCCCCCCGAAGTCTCACAAGACAGCCGTGTCACTCTGCTGATTCATCACAACGTGACCTGTACAGCCCTGTCCCGCATCAGGTTTTGGTCCAGCTGGAATGCTCGCAGTACACATTTGTAGTAAAAAAAAAATAATCATAAATAGGGAATCAGGTTTATTAGGTCCAAAAATCCTATCAGCATTGCCATCAGTGTTTCACGGGATAGTATATCAGGGGTTCCCAATCTTACCCGCAAAGGGCCGGTGTGTATGTGGACTTTCGCTACAACTCCCTAATTAGGTTACTAATTAGAGGACTGATTCGCCGAAGAGTCCTCACACCTGGGTTTGAACAGCTGTTCTAAAGGTTATCCCAAAAACCTGCATACACGCCGGCCCTTTGTGGGTAAGACTGGGCACCCCTGGTAGAGATCCTCTGTGAATTCTTATACCTGATCCCAAAAGATATAGATTTTCATTTTTAGCAAGATTTTAAACTTTAATTACCTCAAAAGATCCATATATTACAAAGAGCCAGGAACCTTTGCCTAAGGGGGATAATATAGTCTCTCCTTCGCTTAGCATACCTGGCAACCCCAGACAGTAAATAAACAGCGGCCTCCCAGGCTCACAATAAAGTGATAATATTCTGCTCTCTCTCCAATTAAGCTGACTATTATGCTAATGTAGCATTTACTGAGTCAGCGAGTGGGCAGCCAGCCCTGTCTCCTGCAGGGCGGCGATGGCGGGTAGAGCCATACCCCGGTACTTTACCCCCCTCCTGCCCCCAGCACCTCCAACAGCATCAACCAGCTTCAATTAGCGATGGTGAGTCCTCCAGACAAACAGCAATGAGACTAACATTAAGCGAGTGAGATTCCCCCACCAGGGATGACAGCGACCATCTTTAAATGTTACAGACCTGCCTTCTTTTAGAATAAGCTTGTTACATTTCTGATGAGGGAACCTTCAGATGGATCCCAATGATTGATCTTGGCACTTTGTTCATAAAAAAAAAAAAGTCTTCATTACAACAAGGAGGCAATATCACATAAAACCCTACATCTCAGTGTCCTACTTGTGTTCTTTTGTCGAGACGGTTTGTGTTTGCTACCTGGTTTCATATTAATGGACGAGGCTCGTTGTCTGGTTTAAGATAAGAATAGCCTAATTACAGCTGAGTAGCATGTAGAAAACCCACTTTAAAAGGCCTCTGAGCCCAGGGAGCTGAAAGGAATTACAATCTAGAGGAGTTTTGCATGCAAACCGCCAGCAAATGCTAATGCTTTCTCAGAAGAGCCGAGCTGACGCGGTTTCAATAAGGGCTTGTTGAGATTCTGAATGGTAAGAGGTCTGAGCATCCTAATCTTTTTGGCTGTTCCCCTGAAAATGCCCCCCCCCCCACCCCCAACCAAACTCAGTATCTGCTGGACTACACCTTGTGCCCCATTCCAGTGAGAGCAGCATCTCACTGCACACACTGGCAGCAGGAGGCACACAGGAGCACGGACCCCAGAGCTGTGGACAAACTTTAGGGGCGGAGTCACTTTTGGCACCTCCTTTGATTGGATGTGTCACACCAGATAAGGTCCCATGGTGCATGACCTCAGCTGCGAGCACAAGACCCTGGACTGGTATGGTCCCACGTGCGGTGGGGGGGACTGACGGCGAGCTAAGAAAAGCAGAAGGCCAGGAGCGGCGGCGGGAGAGCAGCTGGGCTTCCTGAAGGGCTCATGGATCTGACGCTGGGCACTAGAGTGCGTTTCCCATGACGTGAGCATTGCCTCTGCTGATTTATTTAGCTCATGGTGTCAGCTTCCTCATCAATAAAGCAGTGCGCCTCCCCAGGGTGGCCAGTGGACTCCCCGGGTGGAGATGCCGTCACCGAGGGCGACGTCCCACAGCAGCACTGCTATCGCAGCAATGGGACGACCCAATCCACCCACGTGCGTCAGTCTCAAACGCCTAATTGAGGTAAAAGATGGTAAAACAGCACCCAGGACTCGGGTTTCGTGGGGGTCTGCTGGGCTCTCGAATAACAACCTGTCGCTCCGCGCAGGCAGATCTCAGGCTCACTTGCTGTCGGGCTGGTGGCCCTCCTCCAATTGCTCCGTTTTCCTGCCAAAGCCGTCAGGAATCCCGTCTCTGCCTCATGTTGACAGGCTAAACAAACCTCAGCCTATTGAATAATCATTATCATGTTCATATACAGTGGGACCAGTGCATGGCATGCCCATGCTTACGTGCTGTGTTCATGTGTTCCATGGCATGTTTTCATGTATGTGCACAAGAAAAATCAATGCATTTCGGCTGACAGAAGAGAGAACAAAAATGCGGCCGGGGTCACCAAGGTCACCAGGAGGTTCTGCTCCTTCCCACAGAGGTCAGAGCACCCTACTTGCAAAGCAGGCACACTTGGGATGCCCTGTGTGCCCATCCAGCTACCGATGACCAATCACAGAGCATTTAAAGGCTTCTAACAGCAGAAATGTCTGTAAGGCCCCCCTCCCCCTGAATGGGTCACTGGGTACGATACAAACAGCGCACAAGCCTCATTAGACGCTGCATGTTCGCGAGCATGAATTATGCAACGTTTGGAGAACGGGCCAAAGTTTGTCCATTAAAAGAGAGCATTTGATCTTCCCGACATTCCCATTTTTTAGCATACTTAAAGGCCCCTCCCATCCTCACCGGCATTTGCCACTATCCAGATCACCTCCCTAGCCGGGATCTCGTGGCGGAGTAGCTCACACTCGACAGGCATATAGAGGGACGCCTTTGAAGACGCACCCAGAAGCAAATTAGGACCCGAGTGCTCGCTCGCTGCTGATTGATCCACTAACTGGGGCCCACCCTGGACCCTGCCATCATCTCCATAAATACTCCCAAGCCCGCCGGAGACCTGTTTGGGAGGAAATTAAGTAAACACACAGGATATGAGAGATACTGTTTTAGATGTCTTTGTTCTGCATCAGGTGACGTGATTAATGTGTTGATCTCCTGAAAGAGTCGCTAACTCGTTCCTGTGTTCCCTCTGTATGGTCCTGGGTGCACAGCGTACCTACACTTCATGCACATCCCTGCAATACTGACTCCAACATGTCGCTCTTATTCCTGTTGCACTCATCCGTTACTCGGCCGTGAACATGACAACAAATGAGGCACCGTAGCCCAGTTGATGATGGATCTACGGGGGAGAAAGCAGACAAACAAACATTGGGGGGCCCGAGATTGCAGAGAAGAGCGCTACCATTGCACCATCAAGATAACATCACCAGTGCAAAGGACCTGTTACAGGAAATGAAATGGTGCAGAAAGGTGACTGAGTGTTTTGGATCGCATAGAGTAAGGCAACCAAAGTAGATGACTAGATCAAGTAGATTTTTGATATTTAAATTTTCTGCTTAATTTGCTTTCACAAATAAAGTCATATGCATCCCCTACTGTTATCATTTAAGACTCATAAAGTGTCCATTCCAGGATCAAACACGACCCATAGAGAAAGTCTGGTACTGATGTCTGGCCAAATACACCTGGTAGCAGGATGTGCTGGGGTATAAAACGTAAGACCGACATGGCTGAAGATGAAGTGACCTGAAATTGGTCCCAGTTTGGGGCGAAGGCAGGGCATAAAGGATGCTGGAAAATTAGAGACTTCCAGACCCTGCCAACGGCCATTATTTTTCAAGGACTGAACTGTCAGTGTCAGATTTATAAAAATAATTATTTTTTCCAAAAGAAAAAAAAAAAGAAGAACGGCCAGTGTCCAGTGTCTACCATCAAATCCCAAGGCGTACAAATATATCAAGTTCATCTTCACAGAAGGACAGTGTAGCCCACTTCCAATATGGACATTTACTGCCCTTAAGTCATTCGGCTTTAATTTTACACCTAATATCGTGGAAAAATAGTCCCTATAAGAAGGATAGGCTTCACTTTGACCAGAGCTAAAAATATGGAGTGGAAAATGATCAGAGACCTGGGTTCTCGCGAGTCATTAGATACCAATTACAGAACTGTAGCCCATGTCCCCATGTCATGGTGGGATGACGCACTGGACACCCTGACACCCTAGCAGGAGTCCAGGTACATGAACATCATTCACTTGAAACAGCAGAAGATCAAGCAGGGTTTGAAACATTAACCCGTACATATTGGGGCAGACCTGACTATATTCAATGTCTTTTGCAGGAGTAAATTCATCCCTGTGGCTGGAATGTTCATTGTCCAGAAAAAAACAAAGGATAATGTAAGCAAAAATAAATACACCAGAGGATAACGCAGATAAAAGGACAACAAATACGCGGTAGAAAAATCAGTAATGAAACATGAAACAACAAGTTAAAAAGACTGTGCTACTATAATAAATACAGGCATTTGTTCAGTGTACATTCAATGTCCATTCAGAATATAAGTGCCTTTGGTAGAGGTAGCGTGGTACAGTCATCTGGCAGTGGGTAAAAAAGGCACCATGCACTATAGCAACACAAAGGTTGCTTCTTCTACTTAAGCTGTCTGAAGAATCAAGAAATTACTGTTAGAATGAAAAACACATGACTATAATCCAGCAAAAGACTCCCAAGACATCCAACCCAACAGCATAAAAACAATTTGCTGTCCCCGATCCATCTATCTGCCTCCTATGAGTGCTTATCCGGCGCGAGGTCACAGCGAGCACTCACTGATGTCAGAGCTAATGCAGAACACACAAGATGCAGGTCGACACAATGCAAACTGCGAAGGCAATATGTGTATCAGTGACTCACTCTGAAAGCTGCTGTCAACGACACTGGCGTGAGAAGCCCGCGGAACTGGGCCCAGCGGCCCAGCAGGACGATTCTGCCCTGTGGACCACACCGTTATCACTGCTCATCGGGCTGCGTCTAATCTCATAGCCAGCCCTTTGAGATCAGTATCAAAGAGCTTAGCATTAAGACAACCTCTAGGCCCTTGGAGTAAGCAGCCTTGGTTTAGAGCCTAAAGACTGTCAACTAATACATTTACAACACAGCTGCCAACATCGACTAAAATAAGTAAAACACACACTTCAAATGAATACAGAAGTACCACTTCTCTGCAACTTCTTAACTTGTGAAACCTTTGGATTTCCTCCATAGGGCCATTTGAAGCCACATCATTAGAATGGATGCTAATGATGCACATGCTTGCCTAACACTACATTATTGCAGTTAATTGAAAACACGCATCACTTAAATGGACAAAAAACACGAACTGATTCCAGCTGTTTCTATGTCCACCTCCCTAAAGAGTTTGAGGGGATCTCTCTCTAATTTAATCCAACAAAGACACTCATTTACTAAGAGATTCCATCAAATAAAAAGACAAAAAACCCTCCATGTAACAGTGACTGTTTTGCATTTCAATCTTTATAAGCAGATGTCCTCCTTCATTTTATACCAATTATTTTTTACACATTTTTTCAATTAGAATTTTATGGAGGATTTCTGTTTTTTTCTTCCAGAATGAATTTGCCTCAAAAGACCTCGTTATGATTTGTTAACAAGCAGCTGTCAATAGGGAAGGACCCCAGCTCTTTGTTTTCGGTGCTGGATGGAGAGGATCCACGCAGGAAACAGGAGAACCGCTCCTGTTCTTCACACCTCCATCTGCCACAAAGATGACCAAGGCCACTTCTTATTTTAGGCCATCTATTCATGTCCATGTCCGCTAAGACCTCCCTCTCTTTTTCCCTTCCCACCTGCTCTCCAGACATGCGCTACCTAAACTTCTGTCCCCATGGCTGTCTTTTCCACTCCAGAAAGTTCATGGGAGCGGCGCTGTCCTCCTTTATGCTAACTTTGCCAGCTAAAGGATGGCTCGATCTGCCTAATGGCTGAAGGAAACTTTGTTCTCCAGGGCTCGCACTTTCAGAGCAGATCCGTGGCAGAAACATTCAATCACGGACATCACACCCTAATGTGCCTGCTGAGGGGTAAAGCATATCAATTATGGAACAATCTTAATAGCCCAAACAGTCTTGCACGTCTCATATTTCATGCATGACTGGCATATTTAAATTGAGTTGGGCTACACTGGATCATGTATAGTCATTTATGAAATGTACACACTGATGGTAAATGCTAATGAATCGATGAGATAACAGCACTTCCAGGTGCTACACCACATGAAAATTAACTAGGTCAAAAACGACAACACTGCTCCTTTTCGCACCCATCCTGACCACCTCCTCACCAAGTCGGACGGCTCAGATAGCCTTTCAATAGACAAAATTTAATAGCAGCATCATTCATCCTCATGAGGAAAATGAGGGGAGGACATTTCCTAATCTTTCCCTTCATAAAAGATATAGACATACATGTATATATATTTAAGAGCATGTTTTGGGGTCAGTCAGTGTCCAGTTCCCCTGGGACAGGTGGGGATCAGGGTCTTGATTAAGTACAGGATTCAAACCCAAGATATCCTGCACACCCATAGAACCCATACCCAAAGAATGAATGAATGAATTCACACTTATATTCTAGTTCACAGCCACCTTTGCATTCTGCAACATGTCAACAGGATCCTGCCGCCGTAAGATGAGACACCCCCCCCGCCCTTGCTGCTGACTCCTCCCCCACCACACCCCTTTCATCGGTGATTGTGTTCTCAGTCCCACTGGACAGGAGAGGTTATCCCATCGGTACTCCCCCGGAGCCCCATGCAAGTTCGTTCTCCCCAAGCAGCCAAATGCAGTGGTTAAAACGAGTTGCTCTGGATGTTGTTCTCCTGATATCCCCTCCATCAGAAACCATACGTGCACTCCTCTGTGACCACGAAGAATGGCACATGGAAGCAGCTTCCTTCCCAAAGCCCACAGTAGTGACCCTAACATCTATGCACAAAACGTCCCCAAGAAGACATGCTCCTGAGTCTCAGGACTGCGATTCCGCGTGTCACCTCTGTGGTCCAGCTGGTCAAGGCCCAGGAGCTCTCCTATCTGGAAGGCTGCCATGTTCCTCCAGTAGATCCCCCACCAGCAGCACTCGGCCAGCCTCACTCCCGCTACACCACCTCTGCTGTTTCTCTTTGCAGGATCCATGTGCCCTCACTCATAATATAGTGACATACACATGTCCATACATAGATGCACATTTCTAAGTATGCAATTGCTTAAAAGGATTATTTCCACGGCCCTCCAAGTCACTGAATAAATGGAATTTAAGCACACAGTGGCACAGCTGTTGAAGAAATTGCCAAACCAACATCTTCTCCTTCATCATTAGAACAGAATGACAGGCCAGGTAGGCACACCCAAAGGAATGAATCAGTTTCATGACAGAATCTCAAAGAAAAGGCATCGTGTTACCAGCTGGAAATGGGCCGTGTAGATTAACAGGTACCTAGACTGCAGGTGACAGGTGTACACAAACATGATAGTCATCATGTAAACAAAACTGTCTGGTGAGAAGTGGCACTTTCGGCAATCCTGAATACTGAATCTAAATTATATTAAATTATATTGAGGTAGAGAACATTCCAGACAAGAAGAACAGAAATGTAATATTTCTTAAAAATGTGTGTGGCTCTCACACGTGTACTCTTTAGCGCCGCTGGGTGTGAAATGTTAGTGCTCGTCTCGAGTCACTGGCCAGCGCAGATGAAGCCTGACCTGCAGACCGCCTCTCCCACACACGTCTGCAGAGTTCCTAGAGGTACAGTGGTACGATATTGCGGTACCGAGCCTGGTTAAGGCGCCGTGTACCTGCCGGCTCCTAAACTCGTGGAAAGTTCTGCTGTTGAGTAAAACTGATCAAAATATTTATAAAGCAGACACTGGAAAGTAAGCGAAGAACTTTGGAAATAAAAGGGCATTTATAACGTCTAACCATATTTTGTGCTGAATTGGATTTTCCATATTGCTAAAATAAACCCTCTGTTTGTTGGCAGGGACAAAAATAAAATAACTCTGTGGAATAACAAACTTCCCCAAATGCGACTCTGGCGACCCTTTCATCGCCCGCCCTCCCTCCGTGCACCACACCGCCCTGCACCACCTGATAATGCAGCCTGCACTGTCTGCGGAGGCATACGCTGAAAAAAATGCACCATTTTCTGGTTTGTTCCGTGCAGTGTGATCCACCCCCCCCCCCCGGGGGAAATCCGTGCACCCCAAAGCAGGTCGGTTTGAATTTGAGCGGGTGCAGATTAATAAATCATCATCCTTCGTCGCCAGGGCGACTCCAGCTCTGCCACCACCTTTATTGTTTAATCTGCCCACCCCCCCATGGTTCCCCAGGGGGGCCATGGCGCAATATTTAAGATTTCAACCCTGGAGATGGAAAACAAACAGTTGGCATAAAGCTGGGAAGAGAGCAGGTGCCGCCCGGCGCAGCGTCTGCAGGCCTGCGCACGCAGCCCCGAGCGTGCATCCGGGAATGCCACCACAGGTGCTCACCGATTTGCACAAAGTCTGATTTTAATCATGACAGACTTAATGAGAGACTGGCACTGGCAGGGTAGCCACTCCCCGCTCCTCGAGAAGATGCACGTCATGAGGAAAGCCAGCTCTACTGAAAGGGGTGCCACATTTAACAAATCCAGGAGATGCAGCCATGTTTAACAGACCGGCACTGCAGAAAAGACGACAATCGAGGCTATGTGCCGGAGAAACAAGGGGAGAGAAAGGTCTAGAATGAAGGAGACATGCTGCTTCTGAAGGTAGACCTAAAAACCCCCGTCAGTGAGGTGGGGAGTCAAAGGAGGTGACACCTTCTTCAAGGACATTGAGGTTCCCGGGGAACTTGTGGAAGAAGAGGAATATTATTAACCCAAGTGGCACCATCTTCCCTTTTCTTCAGACCCATCACATGGCGCACATTTCCGTGAAAGATGAAAGCTAATTTGGCTTAGGAAATTGTTCTGCATAAGGTCAAAACAATGCCACAACAATACCGAAAATGGGCCATTTTAAAAATAACTAGATGGGGGAAAAAATGTATAGAGGCGTAGTGCTCTTTTTATCTAGGCCAGGAATCACGAGCGGAGGGTTGATTTCAACTTGACGGAGTCTGAGAAAAGTTTAACTTCTGGAATGCGCACAGTGCCCAGCTGCTGGATTTCAAATCCCCGTTAGAATAGTTTTTAGGCTTGCAGAGGGATGACCTTGACCTCTTGTTGATTAGCTAAAATTCCAGCAAAACACTTAAAAATATATATTTGTCCTGACCTGTGTGTATATATATATTTTTTTTTTAGTTGTTTCCAGAAAATTTGAAAGAACTTTGACACGACTGAAGCAAACAAACCGGCCTTTAATGTGGCCTTTGTTTCCCGGGATATGGCAGCATGTCGGCACTTTCTGCAGCCCCCCGCATGCTGGCTGACACCACATGCTGCCGATGCTCTATAATTAACCCTGGCGCAGCTCCAGCACAGGTACCGAGGAGCGGAGGGGCCTGCCAGCAGATCTGGCAGACAGGAGCGATTCCCACTACCTGGGCTTCACCGTGCACAAGAGGCCCTTTAACACTTTCAACAGCGTGAAGCTGTAGCAGCGGCAGTGTCTGCCTGCTCGCTCCACCACCAACCCCCCCCCCCGCCCCCCCCGCCCCCCACCCCCCCCCCCCCCCCCCCCCCCCCCCCCCCCCCCCCCCCCCCCCCCCCCCCCCCCCCCCCCCCCCCCCC
>JAODKM010000008.1:20767745-20785849 GCA_026780845.1 Petrocephalus sullivani | reverse complement strand
CCGGACCCCCGTCGTCGTGGAAACCAACGTTCTGGCACACGATTACAAAAAATCGTCCTAAAAACCGTTGGAAGACGGAAAATATTTATAATAAAAAAACGCTGTAATATAACGTAATAAATTATAATAATATAACCTAAACTACGATAATAAGAATAGGGTTACTTCAGTTAATCTCCTTCGCTTTGACGTTAATGTTATACCGTCTTTCGTCAGCTAGCTAACGCTAGTTAATGTGAGCTAGCTGGTTAGTCTTATTAGTGATCTAACTAATGGATAAGGTATTGCCAGCGGGTGATTATCGTTTAAGAAAAACTCTGACGCCTAAGGCTACTGAGTTTTCTGGTTCGTTAGATATTCATGTTCTGAGAATTAATCCTGTCGACAGCAATAAACATTTACAACAACATTTATTATTAGTAATGCCATGATAATTACTGATGGTATATTATATTAAAGATGGTGCCAATATGTATTTAATAACAATGAAAGTCATAAATGAACAACTGGTAATTTGGTAAATTAAACCCAACAATGTCAAGTATAATCCAGTCGTGGGTAGTTGTAACAACTCAGCATTAAGGTTAAAATGCATAATCCAAGAGGCTGGGTCAAAAAACTCAGCATGTGTTCTGTCCAAAATTTACCCTGCACTAGATTGCCAGTTAACCCATGTTGGGCTGTTTTTAACCTGAAATACTACAGTGGCAGATCCTGCCAGGGGCAATTGTCCAGGGTGACATTTTCTGAGGGGACGTCAGCTTAGCTACTGTCCCTTCCCCTCGACGGTACAGGGTGAAATTTGGTAGTGAGGTTTGCCGTGGTGAAGCTTACCTAGTGTGATTTATCACACTTGACCAGTTACATGTACAACTGAATCTTTCCAAATTCTTACATTTTTACAAACAAACTATGGAAAATCTTGCAACCCCCTACCGGTGTCTCGCAACCCTTCTGGGGGTCACAACCCACATTTTTGGAAACTTTGGCTTAGGGCACCACAAGGACCACTACTGCTCACAGGGTACCCACTCCACTGTCAAGTCCGGATACAGGCAGATTGAGAGGGGGCACAACAGAGGCGTGCTGGAGAGGTTGAAGGGGGAGAGACGGATGGAAAATTAAACAAACCACTTAGGTGATTCCAAATAAAATTAGCAGCCTGTGGGTTCCACCAATTTTCATCTGAATCTTGACATGCTTGGGATGAACATCCTATAAATTAGGTCTGTGCAGAACTTCCTTCAGAGATGCTCAGAGAGTTCCCTAGAATGTTCCAGTGTTCATCCTCTCCTCCTAACAATCAGAATAAAAATGCTTGTACTACACTAAAAACCAACAAAATGTCTTTCATAAAGAAAATCGCTTGCCATGTGTAACATCTTCCAGGGGAATCCAGTCCATGTGGTACATTTAAGAGCCCTACAGCTGAGGGACACTCTGTAGCTCAGCAGGTAGGGACTCTGTGCCTTTGATCAGAAGGTTGCCAGGTCAAATCCCAGGACTGGTAGAGTGATATCACCAATGGGCCCTTGACCAGGGTCCTTAACCCCCAATTAATCCAATGGCTAAATCACTTTGGATAAAAGCATCTGCTAAATAGAAACAAAAATTCTTAAAGAGAATCCTGCCTGCGTGGCTTGACTTAAGAGTGGTATAGCTGTAATGGAATACGGACAATGAGTCAACCAGAATAATGTTAACAGCGCACACTGTAGGAGGTCAGCTGTATGATTTTGGTAAAAATAAGTGCAATTATTGCACCTGCCCACAATTTAATTTCTAATAACAATAGATGAAAGGTGCAGAACAATAACAGGTGACTACCAGCGAGTTCATGCTGCTCCGAGGCAGTCTGGCCAAAGCTCAAGCGTGCTACCAAATTCCTCCTGAAGCGCTTGACATATGGGGCTCCAGAGCCCCACCGGGGCCCCCTGGCACCTCTCTCAGCTTCACCAAATGGGCAGCACCGTCTCTGCATCTCACCAGACAGGTGGCCAACCTGGCCCCTAATATTAATTTTACATTTACGGTTAGTGTGTGTCGGCGTCACTCTGGACACGCGCGGTGCAGAAGGCCCGTAGCCCATATGGTGTCTCTAGTAAACAAATTCACGGGAAATTAAGAAAAATGAGGAATACACGGTAAAAACTCCTACCTGCCAGAACGACAATTAACCTGTACTATTCATCACGGGGGAAATACAGGTTTCCTGGCAAGGCATTCCTACCCCTCACTCATAATTCAGAAAGCGGGGGGGACCTTCAGATGTCAGAAATATCCCAACTACGCTGTCCTTCTTTTTCATGTCATGCTGAAAACAAGACACGTAGGGACATTTTAGACTAATCATCACCCCGGTTAAAAATGAAAGAGCCTCCTGCCAAACATGCTGCCAGCACCTTCAGAAGATCCACACATCAACAGGCGTGATGGATGAACCTTATAAGCCCCTGGCATGTCTGACAGTGTTTTACCACGCGCTGCCTGTGGTGATCAATCCACCGCGCAAAAAGGTACCGTTACACCCCAGAAGGACTTTATCCTTTCAGACAAATTTACTGGAAACTCTTTGGCTTTTCGACCAATTAGTTAACTGGCCGTGTTGGAGACAGTGGCCCACATTCTGTGGCGCGGAGTCCCAGAGAGGTCCGCCCCCCCGTCCCCCACCTGTCCCACTGCCACCCCAGCAAGACAAAGCGAAGCCACGCCGAGTCCTACTTCGAAGATGGCCACTTCGGCGTCAGCACCACCCATGGCTGACGTTCTCCTCTCTGCGTACGCAAATCTGCTTAAGGGGCATTTAAAAAGCCCTTTTAAAAATACTCCTATTTTAAGAGCGCCATATCACTGTGAGTGATTGGTAGGGAATAACCAGACCTGTTTACAAATCATTATATAGTTAAGAAAAGATGAAATGATCCTTTCATGTGTCAGTATAGTAAGCAATACACAGGGTGTTTAGGACTAAATAAAATACCTGCAGTAAACAATCATGATTATGATAATAAAGCCATTAAATATTTATGCATGTCATTTTAAAATGAATAACAGTACAACTAAGAGATGCAGTGCAGGTATGTTTATAATGTACACCCGGGGCCCGGGTTTATGGAAGGTACAAGCACAGAATACACCACAGTCTATGCTGCGTAAACACTGAAAAATATCGAAGATTACAAACACATTAATGCATTTAATTTGAAATCATCAAAATTAAAAGGGGGCTGTTTTTTCCAAATCAAGGCATGGACTGATTAGAGACAATAAAAACTGATTAGAAAAATCTCCGCAGCGTGTTTGGTGAGAAATCTGCAATGCCATCTGAGATGTACTTAGACACCACTTCTCTCAGTAGAAGTTTTATTGATGAAGAAAGAAAGGGCAAAAAAATAACAGTCCCCCCCTGCCAGCAGTATTTGTCCCTTAATTATCTTGCCCTGACAACACATATGTAAAGTGAAGGAGGGGAGATTTTACAGAATATGACTATATACTGTCTTTCGAACTCAGTCATCCCTAGAACTAAACCTCCATAAACAGGGGAACCAGCTGAAATACTCAAACTTTCCAGCTTCTCTGTCACGATGAATCGATAATACTGAGGCTGATCTGAAAACGGAACAGAGACAGACTCCGGGACGGCCGAGGCAGCCGCCTGCACTGGGACGAGCAGCGTCACTGGCATGCTGATGGGGGGGAAGGGCATTCCACAACTTTGCCCATTCCAGGTGTAAATCGGCAGGAAGAAAGAGCCATGATATTGAATGTTATTTCTTTGATATGATTATAAAGATTATAAACGGTCATATTATAGGTAATCACCAACTGTAACAATCCAACACTACAGCTGTGCAATACTGGAACAAGGAAACACTGCACAATGTAACCCTGTAACAATGCAACACTGCAGCTATGTAACCCTGTAACAATGCAACACTGCATAATGTGACCCTGTAACAATGCAACACTGCATAATGCAACACTGTGACAATGCAACACTGCAGCTATGTAACCCTGTAACAATGCAACACTACATAATGTGACCCTGTAACAATGCAACACTGCATAATGCGACACTGCAGCTATGTAACACTAACAATGCAACACTGCATAATGTAACCCTGTAACAATGCAACACTGCAGCTATGTGACACTAACAATGCAACACTGTTGCAATGTAGCACTGTAAAAATGAAACACTCCAATGGCGTAACACTGTTACATTGTTATAGTGCTACAATATTCAGTATATACGATGCAATAATATATCACACAGAGTTCACAAAATGTATATGCGTAATTTAACTAACAGATGGTGCATAATAAGCCACGTCTTTGTTTGCCCACTCGTAGGTTGTGATCTGCGAGCACTGCTTTATTCTCTAGCCTCACTGTTTCACCAGTACCTTACAGCCGTGATAAGATACATACAATACATGGACAGCACCCTAAGGGGCAGACAGATGCAGAGCGAGCCAAGCACCCAGGCCTGGGTTGTCTCCAGCCTAGGGGGATGTGAGCGGTTCCGGCAGGCCTGGGATTAAACTCCTTTGACAGCAGTAAGCTTTCCATTCAGGCAGCTTCTACAGTTTATTTATCATGGATAGAACTTTTCTTTGAACAGTGATTACTGCTGATGTCAACCCAATTAGGATCAAAGCGGATGGTATCCAAAGCTACCACACTCCAGAGCAGGATGGAGGAACCCGGAAAAACAGTGCATGGCAGTCGGTGGAACCAGAACACAATAACTTAAAGATGGGGAACTAGAACCAGGAGAGCGACTAGTTTAAGAAGCAATAAAAACTGCAATCACACAATTTCAACGATGGCAGCCTTAGAGCAGTTTCCAGTTGAGATGGATGGCGATCCCGTTAGTAACGACTCCCATTTAATCACCATTTTAAATACCAGAGTAAATGATCAGAGCATAGATCAACCAACTTTCTTAGCTGTTTGCACGAGATCTTCAACTTCAGCTGAAACGAAGGGGAACAGCAACACATGCTAATTGATAACGGGGGCTGCCAGCACCCCCCTTGCAGGGCAGGAAATGGGCAGGACAGCAAAGGCGAATGAATCGGCGAGTGCCGTGCCAAGCGAGGGCTGGAGGGTGGTGAAAGACGGCACTCCTCAAATACCCACGCCGAGTTTCAAAGAAGCCACCATTAGTGGGCTATCATTAAGAAGGGCCGCCCCCCCCCTGCTCCCCGGCGGACAGGGGGGGGAGGCTCGCCAGCCCGCATCTCTGGAAGCCAGCATGGACCGCAGAGAGGGGCTAAGGACCAATGAAGTCTCAGAGCAGCATCGCTCTGCGTTGCCACGGCGCCCTCAATTCCCAGCCCAACTGTCGTTGCTGGAATTAGCTTTGACTTGCTCAAGCAGAGAATTTTTAAGTCATATGGCAATTAACAACTATTGCCCTTGACAGGACTCACTTCTAGCGATCTTGACTGCCTCGGTACCTTAGCATGTGTATGTTACCCTAAAAAGACAAACTTAGCAGCCGTTTGTTCCAGTGTTTCCCTTTTCTAGCTTCTCTATGATGGCCAGTGACGTAAAATATCATACTTTTTATGTGCTCTACGTAAAAAGTCACGAAAACAACAAGATTGTGGAGTGCTGTGGTGTTATCGTCAGCTGCTTGCTAAAACCTCCATGTTTCGTCCAGTGCTAAAACCACGTGACAGCGCGAAGCGCTGCAGATGTATCGTATCTGTGTTTCTACGGCCGCACATTTGCGTAAGTGCCCCGCAGACGTCGGGTTCGGGGCGACTTCAAAGACGGACAACGATCTCCCTCTAAATCTGAAGCGCACGTCACCTCAGAAAACGTGTCACAGCTGCTCGCATCTAATATTTTCTTTGAAGATCTGACAAAGGGACGCCGTCGTCTCAGGGATGAAGGATGCGCAAGGAGTGGGAAAGCACGAGTAAACTGTCGATGGCTGCGGGAGTAACCTGGAAATTATAAACATTATAACGAGGCACCTTCAATAACGATAATGACAGCACACCCAGCTCTTCCGAAAACGCTCTGAGAGGTAAAACAAAGCGAGTTATCGCTGTGATCTCCGGCTCCCTCTCGCTCGCTCTCCCTCCTCTCTTCTTTGAATGACAGCTTTCTTTTTTGTTGTTTTCTGTCTCTGCTCCTTTCTTGACTTGGTGTGCGGAATCTGCTGCTGACTATAAATTGGCAAAATACTAAAATTCAAATCTCCCTCCTCGGCGTGACATGCAAAACCCTCTGAGTTTCCTAAATTCCGCCGAGGAGTCTGTGATTTCCCATCTTTTGTCGACACACATGCAAGCGTATGCCTTGAGACGGCGGGGAGCGTCATATTCATTATCCTACAAAGCACAGAGCCTGGAGGGAAGCCTTGATGTTGACCAATATGAGAAATGAATCACAAAGAAGATTCAATAACTATTCAACTGCCATTGAAGGCAGACCTTAGCAACATTACACTGGAACTGTCACTTCAAAAACAAAATGGAAAAAACTCGTTTCCTTTCCTTCAATATCATGGCTCTTTCTTTACTGGGTAAACAAGTATCCTGGTATTACAATACAGGCCCAATTTCACCTCCATAACACTGGCTGAGATTAGCATGCTATCCTACCTGTTGCTGGATGTGCCAGTTGGATGCAGCCGATTTGATGCAGGCAAATAAAACCAAATGAAACACTTTAATTTTCAGATCAATTTCATCTATAGTAGTCAAGTAGTGGGTGCAATCTTAGAAAAAGTCATGCATTTAGAAATAATTTTCTAAAAGCTACATTGGAGCATAGCTACCATAAACATCGTGCATATATGACTTAAACATAGATGCACAATACAGCTATAATACAGCCAGGTCCAGCTTGTTTGGAAATAAAATCTTTACAAAAAGAAAGAGTCACAAGTGAACATAGCACCAGCAGTTAAGCCACATATAGTCAAGAAGTAGATGGCTTAGATTAATAACTTTGAATTTTTTTTAATTCCCATCATAATAAGAGAACAGAAGAAAAAAAACAGGATTCTAATCTCCAATGATGATCTACCCAGAGATATCAGTAATCCTTAAATCTAAATCACACTCAGTGTGGTGGAAGGCTCTGCAATGCAGCGTGTTTGTGTAACACTCTTTCCCGTGCTGACTAATACTTGTTACTAGTCACTCATTGGGAACTCAGCCTTGCTAAATGGTATTACACAAGCCCAAGACATCTCATCGTCCACTAGTGCTATGGGCCCATCTCTCCGCAAAGCGTACGACTCGCCAGAGAATGCTAATATCACCGTAAAAACGGCAATGCCATCAATGCCCAGCTGTCGGCTTTAATTGCATAAAACAAAGTAATTTGAGCGCGGCGGGGGGGCGTGAGGGGGTAAGTGATGAGACAGAAGGTCACCGCCTTGCTTTCCCAGGTCATACGGCGCACTTCTCCATCCACAAACACTCCCAGCATGCCTCGCTGCTAATATTGAGATGTATGATAAGACGTGGCCCTGCCATCTGCTTACCACTGCGTTGCCGAGCACAGGCCTGATGTGAGGGCACCAGGTAGAGCAGCGGTACAGCCGTGCCAAGGCAACACGCCTGCCTGCTGCTTCCATAACGACACACTGGCACAACTGCATCACTGATCCCGTAGCTGGGAATATATATATATATATTATTTTTTGTACCTTGTGCTGTTTGTCAAGATTGACATTTCCTGGAAGAAGTTCCTTGAAAAGTTTCAGCTAGGCGTCTTCCAGGAACTATCAAAAGATAATAATAATAAACGGTGCCTTCACGCGTCGATGTGTGAATTGCAGAGGCTTCTGGGAAATCCTTTGTCAGAAAAGCTGTTTCCTGGGATTCCTGCAATCACCACTACCACTCAGTCAACAAAGGCAAAACACAGTCTCGACAGACAACTGGGTCATGGCCGTCTATCGGGGTCGCTTCCTCGTCGGCTTCCAGCGAGAACAGACAAGAGCTTTGGTGCCGCCTACTTCCTGACGAACTCCCTGACAACCGGACCGTAGGCTCTCCCCAAGACAGAGGAGAGCGCTTCTTCAGGACCAGGGCTAGCAGCTAGAGATGGACACAAACAGAAGCTACAGCAGACCCAAAACTGCAAAAACTGCAAGAGTCTTTGAGTCTGAGGATTGTAGTTGTACACCAAACATAAGTGTGCACTCAACATTACTGTACACCCAACATCAATATACATCCAACATTACTTTACACTGAACATCAGTTTACATCCACAATAGATGTAAACCCAACATTACTGTACACCCAAAATCAATGTACATCCTCAACCAGCATACACCCAACATTATTATACACTCAACATCAGTGCAAACACCCATGTGCACCCAAAAGTACTGTACACCCAACATCATTGTATATACCCAACAACACCCAACATGAAGAATCACTCAGCATTTCCACTAACAAGCAAGACTGAGAAACACGACCTATAAAGAGTGAGCGTTAACAAGAGGTATATCTGAACATTCATAAAGATCAGCCATGCCGTGACCCCCCCCCCCAACCCTCACCCCCAGCTACCACAGGTGCCTTTTAAACGGTTTCCGAGGAGTTGTGTGCTTTTTAATCTACACAAGCATCTCAGGCAAACCACTGCTCTCCCAGCCACAGCTGATATACAAATTACAGCTTGCAAAGTGCTCCGGGGCGTGTTGACACAACCTTCCACAAATAATCTTTTAATTTGTCTCTGCATTTGCATTTGGTGGAGGAGCCTTTCACCTCCGACAAAGTCTGGATCTGAGGATCCCTGACGCCGTGTGACAGGCGGCTCCCCCCGGTGGCGGGGAGGCTCATCAGATGCATTTATGGCATCACCGTCAATCTCCGAGGCTGACGCTAAACAGCAGAAGAAAATCCCCGTATGGAGATGAGATGTTAACGGTGTCCCGACGTTAAACGAGAAGAAACGCTCCGTGCTGCTTGTTAAACCATGTGAGCTCCACAAAAAAAGGTTCTTAATTGCAACCTCACCTCGAAGCGTTTTTTTCCCCCCCCAGTACTGTCGGTACGCGTTGGTACGTCTCGGAGAACTAGTGGCACAGGACTCCCCTTCATTTCAGTCATTACTCTTCACAGACAAAGCTGTGCAGATACAGATGCGCCGCAGAACGGCCACAGACAGTAACATCCCTGCTATTGCCGTACATCTCGAGATAAGTGTTCAAAAAGTGTAGCGAAATGCAGAGACTAGAACGTTCTGGAAGCATACAGAAGTAGCGCTCCTGTTCCCGGCCTTCCGGCGACACACACACGGCCCTGAGCCACTCAGATCCGGGCAGCAGTGCTGGGGGCGTCCTGCACCGGCGCCTCCGCTGGCCGCCGGCATGACACCTGAGCGACAGCTGAGGCTTTGAAAGGCACTTTGTCCAATTAGAAGTGCGCAGAGAACCTCCACCTGTCCCTGACAGAGACGGAGTGGCTCTCGGAGAAGCCGCCGCGGCGCCCCGCCAGGTAAGAGCGCCCAAACACAGCGGCTCACACTAGCGGCAATTAATGAGCTTTGCATGCCACCCTCCCCTAATACCAGACGACAGATAATGAATATTGCCTCATAATTAAAACCCTAATTCATCATGACCAGTTCATTTTTTACCCCCCCCCCCCCAAGTTGGGTACCATTCCTCAGGAATGTGATTTATTTACTCAGACTGTCCCGGTCCTGCTTGTTGTCTCCCATCAAAAGGAGGAGAGTAAAAATTAGAGTAAATGAGGAGTTTGACTCTATTGGGGAAAAAAGGGACTTGCCAAAATTTTGGGATAAACAGAAAAGCACACCCAGGAGCCCACAGCATGTTAAGGTTATACATACAACGCCCATGCCCCCCTCAGCAGCGAGCTGGCATGATAACAGGCCAACAGGGCATTCTCACACAGCACAAAGGGAACTGTATTAAGTTATTGGCCCTTTTGTGGAAATAGACAGATAAAATTAAACGACCCCTGTTCCAAGTACATTATTCAAATTCGACTACAGACCAGAGCAACTTAAAGGGGACTTTCACTGAAATCACAAGAACGTCACAAATCTACAGTCAATTGTGCTTGTTTAGATTTCATAAGCAGTAAAAATGAACATTTTCATGTTTCCTTTCAAAGGCTGTGTATCACAGCGGCTGGCAACCTCACAGAAACAACAGAAAGCCCACAGAGAATTCCAGCAATATCTGGACTATATTCAGACTCTTTACCTTTTCAAAGCCACAGTGGATTGTGGGAAACTGAGGATGGGGTACCAGCAACGGGTAGCGGTTTTTTAATATAAATATCACAATACGGGATGCTGTCTGAGGTTGGGAAGACAATGACGCGCGATGAATGTGCAGAAATGCACAGAGCGGGCGGTTACACCGAATGCAGAAAGATAAACCTGCAAAGCAGATAAACTCCCAGGGAAACAGATGAGTAACAGACATTTTACAAATAACCATGGTCTCAAACAAACGATATACGGATGAAACCGAAGAGGCCACCTCAGCCGGATGCAGACTTCACAGCAGGAAAATGACTGCCCATTCCATACTGACAGACCAGAATTTCTGTCTTGCTATTTCTGTGTGACTATTTCAGTCTGTCACTTAAAAATAGCATTTTAATAACCTGACACTTGGTTCATTATTACTCCTTAATTATGGCATGAGGAAAATAAAATGGCAAATATTGAGTCTGATAAAACTTCCCGCCAGAGAGCAGGAAGCCGGTGCTGCTGGCAGGGCAGAGCAGACAGGACCATCACTCACCAGCCATGGAGACAGAGCGTCTCAGGGCTGCGTGTTGGTACATCACCTTCACAAGGCAAGGTGAAGCTCACTACTCCCACTTAACCTGTTAACCTAAGCAGACAGTAGCCTTCAGTGGCCTCAAACATGTGCTGATAAGTGAGCGTAATAAAAAAAAAAACACACAATACACATTTTACACAAGAGTAGTGCAACAACACCCATCCCCAGGGTAGTGATCCTAGCAGGGAGGGCAGGTTCTAGCATCACTGACTCAGTGAAGCTCCAGCCTGGCACGAGATTTCAGTACACATGCTGTTTTACACCTAGTGCCAATTTTATCGTGGCTTTTAAAGTGTTTAAATCTTAAACTGCCTTTTAATCTTAATCACACACAATCAAGCTCTAATGTAAACATCATACAATAGCTGAGGAGGTTTTTTCCCAAGAGCTCAATTGCACCACTGTGATCATCCTTTTCAAGGAACACTATTTTATCACACTGCTGGTGGAGAACACACGTCTTACCAGCGATGGTGAACAGCAGCACAAACCAGGACCCGTCCTAAGGGACATGATATATTAGTCTTTACCTTTTTATTTCAATACATTTCTAAAATCTAATATTTCCTATCAGCATTATGTGACACTGCCAACTGAAACACTGAAACTACTTATGATTACTGTTTTTGTTTAATTCCTTATTTAAATATATTTCTGGAAGGTGGCATTTACTGTGAATGTTAACCAGGACAATGACACCACTAAACGCTTTGCTTTGACTAATTCTGCTTTAATCCCAGTATTTCCAAATACCGCAAATTTAAATTGTTCTTCTGTCTCGCTACAATTACAAACGCGTTAAGATTTGCATTTATAAAGGCCGGAGACCTTGAATGCCTCTTTAATATTTATTGTGCGTTTTTCATGTCCTCTCAAGCGCAGCTGTGGGGGAGGCCGCGATCACTTCGTTTTATCGCAATCGACGCTCGTCAAAGTTGATATCTAAACTCCGGAAGTCTGTCTCTAGATAAATATGCATATAAAATATTCATATCCTCTGTAGCAGGTTAACCTTTATATCGAAATGCTCGCTCAGCCACGACGTGCCTGACACTACATTAGATGTAAACCCCGGTAAATCCTGTAACAGGGACGTTCCGGCGTGCAGATGTGTAACAGGCTGCGCAGTTACTATAGATGCGAAACAGTAATGCTTCTCGGAGAAGGGGGCTGCTTTTAAAGCAGTGCTGTTTTTGTCAGTACAACGACCGCAAGAAGAAAAATTAACAGTAAAATAAAATTATAAGTAGGTGTAACGCGTCAATGTCTTCCTATGTAAGTTTATAATTTGTCCGGTGCACATTTACACACATTAATATCTAATATATTACGCCACATACATTATAGGTATTATGGGAGAAAAACACCACTAACTATATAATAAAACTACATCCATAAAATAGCGTTAGTAGAGATTAGCTTCAGGCCCGGCCACTGCCACACATCACTCAGTAAGTCAGTGCATTAGATACATTTCATTCGGATGCTCATTAATTGCATGTTACTATTCACACCGGGGACAAAAGAAGCAAGGCGCTTTACAAACAGAGATTTACACGTAGATTCGGAGGAAAGGCCGTAATTATGCGGACTCCGATAAGCAGCGCACGACAGCTCGCCTGTCTGCATGAAAAATATGCTTTACGTTTTAATGAATTCGCACTTAGCTTTCCCGTAATGTCCTCTCACTTGCCAACTCATTAATCACCTCGCTTTCCCCACTTTGGCTGAAAAAGAATCTTACAAATCGGTAAATTGTGCCGTAAACAAACTTTATTACACCGTTGAGCTTTTAATTAACACTACTTTGACGCACCCCAATAATGCATCTGGAGTATTTCCATTCATGACTATTTCACCGAACTATTTTAGATATTAACTTGTTAAAATGGGACGGAGATCTGAGGCGGCCCATCTCACTGGAGACCCCACATCAAACCCCCGCCTGTCACCAGCAGCCCCGCGTCTGCCAGCCCCACTTGGGCCACCAGTGAGCCGTACTCCAAAATAAACTGTCCCGTAAGGATACAACTTTCTGTTTGCTTTAAAGGGAGTAAACTTCGCTGAATCTCATCCCATAAAACATCAATAAAAGAGGTCATGTTTCAAGTGTGTGATAAATGCATTTCGGTCAGGATCTACATATCTGATTTTCTCTATTTGCACGTTATCTCTGCTCATGAGCCCAGATTTGATCTTAATTTATGTATAGAAAGTATAATATTTGCTGATTGTGAAGCTGTATAGATACACTATTCTGATTGGCATTAGAGTGAAACAAAGTGTATTTGTGGCAGGCCCGTTGAGATGGTCAAGGCGTACTTTACAAGTTTATGTACGAAAGGGGGCCCATTAGTTCCTGAGAATCGTCCAGACACAAAGTCATCTACATGAAGACCAGTAAGTTCTGGGGAAACATTACAAAGTCAAGTGACTTTTTCCACAAATAGCGGTAACATCCCACATATGGTTTAATGAAGCCACTTATGATCTGTGACAACTAAGTGTGACATGTTTCTAGATTTGAGTTTTTTTTACCTGTCAGATGATGTCATCATGTCATCTGAATGTATTATTATTAAACAGGAAAATCCCGCTGCCTTCGTGCATCTGGCTGCATGTGCGATGCTTGCAGGGACACCGATCATATAAGACCATCAATACCTATTCACATTAAGCACACGCGTACGTCCTCAGAATACCTGAGCAGCAACACACATTTCTGAAAGGTATGATGTATGCTGGCCTTGGAGCCCCAAAGATCTGTTTCTCCTACAGCTAGTGTTGCACTTTGTATTTCCTCTTCTCTGGGGCCACCTGGATTTTTTAGCTACCATTAACTGGAGTCATGTCAGGCTGATATTTCTTGTTAAAGGCGCTTAGGTGAATGTGAAGGGAAAGGTGTTATATAAATTAAATGAAAACTGGAGAGAATTCCCTGAAATGTTTTGAGCTGAGGATCTCCAGCTGCTTCTTTTCCCGAGCTGCCACGCACCGTAAATAACATACAGGTGAAAGTGTCAACAACATTACCAGCAAATTGAAGGGGTTAATTTCATTACATGCGGAATCAAACACAAATACTTATTTATATAAAATATTATGCCATACAACAGAACAGACAGCACTCTTCAGGTATATTTCTGATAAATACATATAAATACTTCTCATTGTCTTTCGAGATTAGCGTCAAACTCAGCACATATGAAATATCTCAATAAGTAATTTGCCTCAATAAAGATTAAATTAATCTCTCACTGGGGATAAACAACTGTGAATTAATTAAAGCTGATTTTCAAAAAGACCAGCTGCATCCTTTACTGCTGACTTGAATTGGTGTGTTTACAGGCTATAATCACATAATCATATGATCTATGTGTTTATACTGAACTTAAAGAACCCAAATATATGAATCTCGGTGTATGATTGACATAAAGTAAACAAACTACCCGACCTTAACATTCGTTTCCTGACTCCAGATTCCATTTGTGATGCATCATTTCTGATAAAATCAAGAAAGATTTTATTCTGGAGCTCCGAATATCAAAATATGCAGCAGACTGACTGATATATCAAATATATACTATACATACTATTAACAGGCTGGGTAGTGTTGTGGACATTGGGTGGGACATAAGGTCTATACAGTACATACAGTATATCAGTAAATAAATGAGTGTGAATCCATCTAAATTCATAAAACCTGGATATAAATGTTCCTAGAAGCTGCAGAATTTCGGTCGCAATGCTGCTAACGAGAGTTCGTTAAAATTCGCAGTGAGCCTTGATCAAATGCCAGGTGATCTTTAACCCGTTTAACCGCAGAGGTGGGACATACACACCCCCTCATTCCTCCTGGCAAATACAGTAACGGCAGACGCTGGTGAGAGAAAGGGGTAAATGAAAGATGTTAAAAGCCCACTGCATGAGATCAGAAACACCCCAAAGAGAGACCATAAAATCCCTCTCAGAGAAGCAGCACATTCAAATGAAGTCCAAAGGGCCTTCTGTTAGCCATGGGGCCTGAGCCAGTACAGGGGCTGGACGAGGACCTCAGGGCACAATGTGACCACAGACACATCAGCAGCACTCAGGACCATGACCAGGGGGAGCAAAGCACTAGCACACAAATACCCGCTCAGAACCCAAAGCAACCCTCGTGCGAAAGCGCCCCAATAACATTTACATCATTCAAGCGGAGTGTTCTCAATGAACAACTGTCTCCACGCATAAATCTTCATCATTTTTGGAAACGGCAGAGCAGAGCACATACATACAACATCAACAGTGAGCAACTAAGCTGAACAGTTTAAGGATGTTTTCATTCTGTTTACTTAGCAGAGACTTCTACCCAAAATTATGCCCGTTTTTTGAGAAAGCAGGGTCAGCCTGTCCTGGAGCGACTGAGGATTAGGGACCTGGCTCAGGGGCACAATGGAGAAACCACACTGTCAAGCCTGAGATTCAAAAGTGTCCCAACCCACCCAGCCATAGCCCTCTGAAACTATGAAAACACAGATATTTAATAACAGGCAACAGGGTGACATCTCAAAGACTCGAAAGAGAAAATGTTGATTCTGAGAGACCCTGTCTGAGTCTGAGAGACAAAGTCTGACTCTGAGAGACCCTGCCTTATTCCTATTGTGAGTGGCTGGGAGGGGGGGGGGTCCTGTAATTTGCCTGCCCCTGGCTTAGCTGGGACCGTCCTGACTGCCCTCACTGTCAGACGCCAAGCCTCATGTAAATAAAGCACAGCTGTCCTTCCCCTGTCTCGCTATTGGGATAAGGGGCCAGCTGTGCTACAGAGAGAGAGCGTGGGGGGTTGGGGCATTACGAGCGGCAGGCCCTTGTATGTGCTAACGGGCTGCATTTCCCATTTTACTGAAATAGTTTTTTATCCCTGTAGCAAAGTAATTCCAACCCCTAACCCCACATCACTGACACTAACCCCGCATAATCGACCGGAACCCACATCACAGATACTAACCTACATCACTGACAGGAACCCACATCACTGACACTAATCCTGCATAACTGACACTAATCCCGCATAACCGGCAGGAACCTACATCACTGATACTAATCCTGCATAACTGACAGGAACCCACATCACTGATACTAATCCTGCATAACTGACAGGAACCCACATCACTGACACTAATCACGCATAACTGACAGGAACTCACATCACTCACACTAATCCCGTATAACTGAAACTAATCCCACATCACTGATACTAACCCTAACCCCACCTCACTAAGTGCACCCTGCACCCCTGTGTAATCTCTGCGGTAACGTTAGCTGGCCCTCTCCGGTGACCAGGGAGAACATAATCCCTGGTATTTCTGAATGTCACAGCGTATCGCCGCTGCCTCGTAGCAGGCTTCAGCAGCCCCTATGCCAACTGCATGCTTTTCGGAGCCTCGTGCAAAACTGATTCTGAGCACCTAAGCCCCCTCGTGCCCTACCCCTCGTGATGCTGACACACATGCTGTCTGACCTGCAAACCTGCTCGCGCAGTGACCCGACAGACCTGCAGGTCCTCTTCAGGACTGGCCAGCTCTTTTTTTCCAACTTCATTAAAAATGTGATTTTTGATTTCCGGAAACACACACGGATTTATCTATTATCCATGCACAGAATCCGTTAGTCATGATTCTGCTAAACCGCTGCACCGATGGGGTGGGAACCCACTCCAGTGTGAGAAAATGAAGGAGTTCTCCATGTACTGCAACCCTTAATCTTTATATCAGGTAGCCACCATTACCGAGAACAGCAGTCAAAGCCTAATTAATATTCGCCAGGATCGGCGAAGCCAGCAAAGGCTGATGGGTCCTCCTGGCGCTTGTTATGGCGGACGCTCCACACTTCCGCCAAAGCCTCGGAAAGCTGCACGCCATTCAGGGGTAAATATCACCCGCGCGGTCCGCCCGGCACATTACCGCGGAATGCATGGCTTCCATGTTAACTGAGAGCCGCACTGCACTCCCGGCTAAATCCAAGCAGTTTCTCAAAAGGCAGTCAACTGAACATCTTATGATGATTCCGACACTGGCCAAAAGTAGGGGGCTCGGCAGACAATACGCTTGGCCCAAAAATCTGGCCTTCTGGCCAATCCGGCATCTCCGATTTCCCACTGACAGTGATCAGTAAGTGATGCTGGGTAACAGAATACGGTATGCAAGGGATTCTACCAGGCAGAACAAAGAGAGTTATTCAGGCCTTCACCCAAATAAAAGTAGCATCAATCACTTCTCCGCTACATTGTGCGTGTTCCTCCAATTTGGACCTTTTTTTCCTTTCGGGGAGAATTGTTGAAAGAACGCACCGGTGAGACGGGGAATCTAAAGCCCCCCGGTTTCACCGCTCTGTCGATCTCTTCATACTATCGGCATTTAACACAGACAAGCCCCTCAAGACGATGCAGCCGCCGTGCTTGGTATGTTCGACACGTGTCTGCTGCCTGTGATTTACATGCGTGTCGGGAGCATTAACAGGTGCTGTCAGGAGCTTGTGATGCACAATCAACATGCGGGCATCATTCCCACTGCTCTCCCGTCTTTCCAGACAGTTGGCAGCGCGGCGCAAAAACACTTATATCATTTATTTACGTCGCCTCCTCTAATTAACCGCGACTGACGGGTAAAATGTAAAGATCTTCAAAAAGGGCTTTAATCGAGTGAGGAGCCCTGATGATGTAAGATGTAAGATCACCACTGTGTGTGCAGAGGAAGGTAACATCAACGGGAGAATACCACTATGCAGGTATACACATCAGCACGCATAATAACAAAGGCGGATTTTCTGCATGCTAGCACCCGTCACATGAGGTCAAATCATTTATACATAAGCTTGCAATGACAATTAATGCGTGACTGCGATTATTATTACTTGTTTTGATATTATTGCTGTTGTCTTTCTGGGGTTTGACAGTAGATGGAAATTTATCAAATACTAGGGCCTGTATGCAAGACATTTTTATATTTTCAAAACTACTTACAATTACTTAACTAAGCGGATGATTTAAAATACAAAATAAATAAATACTGAATACTCTCCTAGTACTGATGTGAGTTTGGCACGTCTTGGTGGAAAGAGGCAAGCATCCCAGATAGGTTTAATGCGGTAAAACTGGAAAGGGGAGGAATTCTAGGGGAATTGTTGTTGCTGTGTTTCTAATAGTTTGTTCATTCCAGAAAACTGTTTGTTTTCAGAAAAAGTTGTGTAATTTGGAGCAGGAGGTGATTGATAACTGTACTATTTTCCATCGAATAAATATCCGTCT
>JAODKM010000008.1:20753542-20767645 GCA_026780845.1 Petrocephalus sullivani | reverse complement strand
TTTCAGAAAAAGTTGTGTAATTTGGAGCAGGAGGTGATTGATAACTGTACTATTTTCCATCGAATAAATATCCGTCTCCCATTCCAGTGTTTTCGTCTCGGTCTTAAAATTAGAGTCAAAAACTAGAGTCAAAATAGCAGGGACTAAAATAGAATTGTTATCTAAGTATCAAGTGCGCGTAATTTAATAGTCTGAATGTATACACATGCGCTTCGATCGTGTGTACATCCTGTACAGTGCATTTCCAAAGATGTCATTATTATTAATTAAATGCCAATAACGAGTGAAACAATATCTTCTTTTCAAAAAAGAATGAAAAGGCGAGGGGAAACGGTTATATAGCCCGCTCGTCCCGTTTTTCACAACAGCAGGAGTTACATAAGCGAAAGAAGGCGTCCTTTCCCGTCTTTCTCCTGCCGGTGCACTTTAATCCCATGCAGAAATGGCAGGAATATGGGTCAGCAGGTTAGGAGTGTCTCCAAGTCGGGCTTCTCCGCGGAAACGCCGAAAGATCCGCGTAACAATGTACGGACTGAGCGCCTTCCCGGCCGCCCGGCCGCTGTATTACATAACCGGCGAATGGATGGATGGATGGATGGATGGATGGATGGACGGACGCCGCTTCACCAGCCGCTTCCCCCCCCTGAAACCGCTGTGCGACTGAAACGCCGCCGGCAGCGGGCAGACGGAGGGACGGTGCGGGCTTTTTAATGGCACGGGTCGCCGCCGAGCCCCCCCAAGCCGCGTCCATCCGCCAGACCTGTTACATAAGCGGCCTGCCCCGCACGTCCAGCGGCGCGCTTTAGACACCGAGGCACGCGGGACCGCAGTCCGTCCGCACGCGCGCGCCGCGTCAGCGCGATCCCCCGCACGCGGCCATCCGTCGCCGCACGCGCCGCCGCGGGTTTTTTTTTTCTCTCTTGCGTGAACGTGGGCAGCCCGAAGGGGGTGTGGCTACACTGTCTGTACTGTAAAACAGCGACGGCGCTCCATCAGCCATGTTCCTCGGCGAGACGCGAGGAAATAAAGTAAAAAATGCAGAAGAGAGCCGAAGCAGACGGACACACCCTCGCGGCCGCGACCGGCTCGCCGTCCGTCAGCTGTCATCCCCCCTAACTGCGCGTCGGAAACGTGCGTGCTCTGCCCACGCCGCGAAGGCACACCGAATGCATCCCGGATCCGCGCCGCCGACACGCGCTCTGCAATCGCGGCCGCTTACAGTCCTAGAATTCTGCTTTTTAACTTTTCTGCAGGCCTGCAGAAATATGGTTATGGGGGAAAAAATGGATGGGGAGAATGCGAAGGCAGTGAGACGCTAACGTCAGAACACAGTCACACTTTTCCAAAGTTCACTTCTGTCAGCCTCGCAGAATGAAATGATTTGCTAAAATTGAAGCAAAAAAAAGGGTTAGAGATGTTGGTGCAACCTTTACATGCAATTAGCGTAATTCAGATAACAGTCACGAAACGTGTGGCAGCGTTTCTTTGTATTTCACCTGACAATAAATTGATATAAAATGCATTCGCTTGCCATCCCGGCTGTCCGTACCCCACCATAATGGCTGGAGCTGTCAATCGTGTGTCAAAGTCTATAGTTCATGCCACTGTTTAGCCAACCAAAACATATCAGAGACCCCCGAGAAACTTTTGTCGTGCGTGGGTCTAACTCGATCCGAAGAAGTATACGGGATTATGGAGCGTTTCATTTTCCCATTCAAAACCTCCGACGTACCAAGGCACTTTGAAGTTAAACAGCCGACCGTGCCGCTGCAATTGTCCGTCAGTATTTTCCATGTGCAGCCCAGGCACTCACAAGCTTACCTCGATTAGTGCTGCTGCAGCTCTGCCTCCGAACCGGGGCTTGGTGTTCACCTTTCCGGAGAGTCTCCAGGTTTACCGGGTTCTCCCTGCCAGGGGTAGCCGGTTCTGTGGCGCTGTTTCCCGGCTCGCTTGCTGGATCAGGAGGAGACTCCATGTTTTATGGTAGATGAGCAACCTGAACAGCGGGATTATTTTGCAGCTGGTCTAAATGAATAGAGAGCCGTGAGACTGTGCCGAGCGGTGTATTTTACAGTAGAAGTATGAAATGTATGTGCGGGTCTCCGATTGAGGTGGGTGTGCTGGTTTGATTGTCCACTAGCGGCGCTAGAGAGAGCTCCTGACATGCCAGCGCGAAGGGAGAGCCTGTCAATAGCCGAGAGAATAGATGGGGATACAAGGCACAGAATGTTTCCAGGTTTTCTTCATCTTTTAGATGCATTCGTGGATCGCACCCTGATGTTTCAAAATAGACTCAAATGCAACCTACAGGCGCTGCTAAATAATGCTCACATCTATAATCGATGATGAAAAAAAAAATAGAAAAAAACATATAAAAGGAATTAACAGACCATATGGCAAGCAGCTTATTGTCAGCGAGCAAGGACATTTCCAAAAGTGCTTGGGTAGATTTGCAGGCTGTTTGCTGTTTAAAATGAAGGCAAACCAGAGAATCCCCACCTAGCCTCTAAATGAAGCCAAACGTTTGTACCTGTGAAGCAGGACACATAGGCCCAGATCGTCTGGATCTAATAAGACCGGTAATATGCGTGATAGTGACTATTATTATTTTATGATATGCTCGCGAAATGCAAAAGTGATAACAACTGAGAACATTTAATTAAATAAAATTAAAATTAAACAACTTAGATAAGTTAATAAGCCACAAAACACACGTTAAATGTTATGTGTGTAGGTTTCGTGTCAAATATATTTCATAAAATTTTTTATCAGCATTTTCTGCCAGGGAACTAGATCTCCATTCGGCAGTAGATGCTAAATACAGTAGATTGAGTTGGTCTGGAAGGTGATTGACTAAAGCAGCCGATCGCGACATGGGGCGGTCCCGTCCTTCGCTGAAAGTTTGTAGGAACAAACTTGACGATAGCCTGGCTTGAAAGTGAAATCGTGTTGACAAATGCCCTACTGCGCTGTCAACTCTCAGGGCTCCGTGCACCTCCGTGCATTACTGTCACGTGGCATCTGCCATGCGTGACGTTTAATACGCTCTCTGCCAGAGCGTGCACCGCAAACGCCACGCCTCCTACATGTGATCACTATAGCCACGCGAGCTCGCGGCCCCGCCCCTTCAACCGCACACGTGGACTTTAGCGTGGCGACGTTTCGCAATCAGCCCTGCGTACGCCAACTTTACCGTTAGCTGCAATTGTAACGCAAACTGGCTGTTTAACACCATGAGCAATACAAATTAATCTTCGACTCATAAGTTGTTTATTTAATGTTTAACAGATGTGCATCAAATAATTTCTCCTAACAAATACTAGAATTATAGCAATAACCGTAAAGTATTATTGCTACCATCATAATCATAAATACATTTGGTTACTAGCATTCTCACGGTTGGCAGCTGCGACGTTTTTTCAGTTTTATTCTATTCTAACATTCTACCGTTTGACCTGACTACCTGCTATTGCCAATAATAAAAAATATTTTATCATAAATATGTTATTAGTAGTAATTTATGTGTGAAGAAATTCACACCGTAAAAAGCCAAAAGGAAATGTGCATTCCTAGTTAAGAACCATTTCGTTAAAAAGTCCATCCGATGGATTTTATTATGAATCAATCATTGAATCATTGAGTTTAATTGATTACCCCAAAACTATACATTATCTGTAAGAAAACAAAAAAGATTAAATGTGAATATGGCCTTTAAGTGTCAAAATAATCCCCCTTCTATTATTTAAACAGTAAGATATATAGTACAATCTACAGATAGACATTTATAAAAAAAAATAGAGTAACAGTTTAGCAATGATGTGTTTAGCATTGATTTTATTCACTTGCAGCCATTACCTAGATGATACCTAGTTTTATTTAATTCCACTTTTGTATATTTTGAATTATTGTACAAATACAGAGTGTAAAATAGCCTCCCTGTGACACACAGTCTTTGGCCTCAGTCTGATTCATCTCTCTCTTCATGGTACAGTCATCGCACATGTTACAGCGCTATCATTCTCCCGTGTCTTGAGGAGAGTCCGGCCAGGGGATCCGGGCCCTGCCAGAAAGCGGACTGGAGCACATTCACGGCCCGTGCTGGGCTCTGATACGGCCATGGCGCTCAGCGTCAGTGACGCCATTTTACTGACCTAGACAGGGGCGGCCTCTGGAAATGGAAGCGACCTGGTGCAGGTCCCTGTCTCGTAGCTGTCGTCCTGTAAAAAGTTTAGAGGATCATTACCGGTGCATGCTGGCCGATGCTTCCCTGGTATCTTCCCACATTTTTCCATCATATCCCACTTTGGGCATAAAATCACTTATTCCATTGAGCTCTGAGTTCCCATCTCGTCCTCTGCAGGCCCGGGGCCCCTACCAGGCAAAAGCAATTACCCTTATTTTGACATTGGATTCTTGAGAAAGGACAGTGCCTAAGATTCCATGACCGGAGCACCTCTGTAAGACAAAAGCACTTTTTTTTGTGATGATAGAAGCCTGGTTTTCAGTAGGCCTAGTCCTCATAGCCCAGCGCACAAATATTTATTTGTATTTCACATAGCTCGCCTTCCTCCTCTAATAATTTTTCCTGCTAGACAGTAACACTTCTAAAGAGTGATTCTCCTAGTTTAGTCAATTGTATATCGATTAAAGGCCGCCTCTAGCAAATTTCACAAAGATAATATATTTATGTAATAATATTTTTGGGTTTTTTTTTATTATGAGCACAGGATCATTTTGGAGGCAGAAAGACTCTGAGTTTTTCTTTTATACATACATCGAATCATAGACATAGTTTTGTACCGTAAAATAGGCATTTCAGTGTTACAGTATCCTCATGGTCTCGACCAGCAGCAGGCAGCTTCTCCCTGGGACTGCAGAGGTTAGATTAAGATAGTCAGCTCTCTCTCCACGGACTGAAATTTCGTCATTATCTTCTAGCATGAGCTTTCATTATAATGATGGGTTTTAAAATGAAAATGATGACATTTTCGGCATGTTTTTACAAAATGCCTTTCACCAGAACGTTTGGTAAATTTTAAATGCAGTTTCTGATGTTAACATGAGACTTTGACAAATAATATTTATATTATGTATGTGTAGAAATTTAACATAATACGCTTCTATGCTTGCAGCATGCATGGCAAATGAAAACAATATGCCCTGTCTGGATTAATTTGTGTTACAACACATATACCTTTAATCATGTTCCATGACACCATAATGAGGCCGTTTTAAACCCCAAAATGCATGCTACAATAATGTTTTTTTTTCTTTTTTAAATTGAACACAGAACTAAGCTTTAGTTGTGTTTCTGTTTTAAGAAGATCTTCTCTGAGGACCATTTACCAGCACAGACACAGCACAAGACGCTTTGCCTCAGGGTAAGCCTTAGGAAATGGTCAGACATAATACAAATAATACTTTAATAGTTTAAATATCACATTCCTACATACATATGCTTTTTCTGAAATAATAATTATTAATGGCATATAAATATAATTATAACAAGTGATTCAACAGTAATAGCGATTATTGAAGATTTCAGTATCATATTTTAACGAATTTACAGATCAGGGATATCTGGAAATTTGTATATTTTTTCCCTTCATTGTGAACTGTTGAGTATGATTGTTGTATAAGATATTGTATACCATATTGTGTATTTTATTTACCATCAGTATTCATCATCAGTACGTTAACATAATAACTGCTCACATATTTTTATTTTATTTACTTATTTATTAATATTTTTAGGGGTCCACCTTGGATGTTAAAATATCTTAATATGTATAGAGGAAATTATAGCAGTTACACAGTAAATATGATGTATTTTCAAAATTGTATTCAGAATCTTTTGCTTATATAGTGCCGACCTTGTTGGTGGACGACACTGTCCCTTCATCCCAAATGAAATCCCTGAAGCCAACATGGCAGAGCAGTCATGCTTCTGGAATCTTCTGGCTAACTGTCCCTAGCCTCCGTGGGGTAAATGTGGCCTGAAGAGAAAATGGAGGGTCCTAGAACAAAGCCAGCGCCCAGGCGCTCGTTATTGTTCGCGGGGTGTCAGATGGTGCGACATTTGTGTACCTCGGTGTTATTTTCTAAAGATACTCGTAGCATTAATCACGTAAGAGGATTGACAGGCTTTGCTATCGAACTCGCTGGCGATCCTTTTTTTAACCGGCAGTCTTAGCCTTATCAGGGGTCTGCCAAAACGCGGGCCCTGGCACACGGTAGCTTAACGGCGCACTGTTTGCCACCTGCTTTGCTCTTAGCGATTTAAGCAAGAACAAGACAGCAAGTGCTCAGCACACAGTGGTAGGACGTAACAGAGGGTGCAGAGATTTTTTAGATGACCCAGCGGAAGCGTATCTTCTGAATTAGCAGCAATGTTTTCAAACCAGCGTTGAGTCCTGCCATTAATTTTGTGCAGTTATTCTGCGTAGTGGTGCTAAGCAGAAGGCTATGGTAATCATATTTTTGATACCACTTGTTCATAATTAACAGACTCGATGAATTAGAGGAAGGGTTTTTACTATACTTAAGTCATTAGAGGTGCTTTTTTTAATCAGAAAACATAAAAGTGAAAACCATTGTATTTCAACGTAACGCAGCTTGACGTTATCTTTATTTGGATGCTCTCCCAGAAATATTCTTCTTTTATGGAAGCAGAGCTCGCTGTCATCTGGATAACAAAGGATGTATGATTTAAAATACAGTGGTCTAAGAATAGAGCTTTGTGGGACACTACATTTGAATCCAGAGACATCAGAGGACTTTATTACAAAAAAGGAGTCCTTCTGTGTTAACAACACTGATATTAAACTGAAATAATGTAGCTAGGATTTTTGGATCACTTTTAAAAATATCTGATTGCTGGAAGGATAAGTAGTTCTGTTCCTTCTGTGCTAAAATACAATTAATTTTCCCAGGCCTAAATCAATGACATCTAATCTGTGGATAGTTAGCACCCAAGTGGTAATGCAACCTTCAGAGTAATGTGTTTGCCATTTGGCGGGGGGGGGGGGTCGTTACCATGTTGACAACTGAAGCTCTGGGGTTCAGCTATAATTGATGTAATAGAGCGATTGAAGGGAGTGACAATCTCCAGTCCTCTGGGGACCATTGTCTGATCATCGCTGGTCCATGTTATCAAATGCAAATAGAAAGACCCTTTTGATTAGGGAGCTGGAGCGTGTGATGGAGCACCCTGAACGGGATGCTGTTTGGGGTCTTTCCTGGTGTATAAATCAGTGCAACAGCACACATACATTTACATGTTTAAAAGGGACTCACTTGGCTACACACAGAGGACCTGGCAGACTAGGTTTTATAGGGCTTCAATGGTAGCCTGTAAAATCAAAGTTTTTCCAAAACGACTGCACTTCTTAGCACTTGATTTTTACATAAAATTTTTATGTTTTGAGCAAATGTGAGCCTCTATAACAAATAAAACTATTCACAGAGTGATAGGTCAAACACGACCAGGCTGTGAGGCAAATGTTAATGACAGAGAGTGTAATAATGCGGTCATTTATTGGTTAGAAAGGCCTGCAAACAGCACTGAACTGTCACGGTATTGCCAAGAGAAAAAAATTATAAGCATAAGCATCTAAATCATAAGAATGAAACGTCGTGCTTCATCATACTGATATTTAGTTTATGGTAACATTTTTGAGCACTCGCATTTTGAGTGAGGTGTAAATAAGAAAGCATCTTTTCATCTAAAAATAATTATGCAGTGTGTTTCTCCTTTTTTTCCAGAATTTTATCATATATATTTTTCAACTCCAGATTTTATTTTAACTTGTGAGAACTGAGAAACGGCCGCCTTTGATGACCGCCCGTAAACAGCTAGACAAAATGTATTATCATTTTCTACAGCACAAATATATTCATCCTACTGTGGCCTGAAAGCTCGGCACCGGCTGTTTTATTTGAATTAAGAATTGAAGAGATTTGACTTTCAGCTCCTGAATTTAAAATCAAGTGAGTCAGCCGCCTGCCACTGGTTCCTGAGCTGCCTCTTACGGGGTTTTAAGTCGCGTGTTTGCACTGATGATGGCCCTGAGCGGAATAAGATACAAGATCAAACTTCAAACCGCGCGGCACATCAGTGCCGCTCCTTTCATTTGGCACTGTGCCGATATCTAATTTTCACAATAAGGGATCGAGTCTGACATGCAGAATAAGGTTCCTCTCCGCTCCTCTGTTTCAGGGGAAAACAAACGGCAAATAGCACCTCGCCAGATGACAATTAATGCATCTCCTCGCAGATTCCTGGCTGCTAAGGGCCCAGATTATCCAAATAAAGTATGAAGGGGAGCTCAGATAGCTGCCTCCTTGTGTTTCGCTGTTCTGAAGAATTCATAATGACTAAATATTCATACAGAATGAATCAACAGACGTTCAAAAAGATGCATATTAAGGACGCAGAACTGCCGGACAAATATAAATATTTACACAAGATGCAGATATGAACTTTCTATCTCATTTGATGTTTTTTTTTTCCAAACTTTGTTTATACTTTGATATAGAAGCTCTTTTCTTTTGCAGTTTGCAAGTTGAAACATTTTCATTTGTCCTGAAGGTGAAGATTTTATTTACGCCAGCTACACATTTTTTTTTCAGGCTGATTTAAATGTAGACTTATTCAAAGCTGTGTTTCCTGTCACTGGAGGAATGTTTTTTCTAAGAGACTTCATAACAATCATGAGTGCTAGGCCACCACATCGCTCACCCGAAAGAATATATATCCCTAACTTCATCAACACTCTCCACCCACCCCTCTGCCCCTACCCTACCCTCCACCGTGCCAAATAAGGTGCATTCCGCATTTGGGCTCCAAAGGTTGCTTTGATCACCACCCCATGGATGGAAAGTGAAAGTGCAAGTGTGGGGCTGAAATGGAGGCAGCCTTGCGGGGATCCCTGTCAGCGTCGCCCTCCCAAAAGCCATTTAATAAATTACACTGGGCATCAGAATTAATAGGAGATTTGTCTTCGGCTAAGTAAGTACGGGCCTACTTTTCTCTGAATATTTTACCTCCCTAAATTACATTCAGCATTGGGCTCATTGTTTAAAACTTGAAATATAATTACACTCTCTTCGAGCCATTTTTTAAACTCGCTCCTCTGTCCCACTGATCGGGCGGCGTTTCTCTGCCAGACGTCTCGGTGTTTGAGGTCCGGGGCCACCTGCCCTTGACTGCTGTTTCCCCGTTTTCCGGTGGTATTCCTCCTCGACACTTCTTGAGTGTCTTGTGTCTTTAGCGGGAAAGTCCCCAGATGCATTCCCCGAAATACCCATCTAAACATCGGGAGAAAGATCCCTCTGAATAGCAGCTGATGTTCTTCGAGAAGTGAGGAAAATGACTAGTCTGTGTTAATTACAACTGACTCCGGTCCATGATTGGATTGCATCCTGTACCCACACTATACAGAAATAGTGGAAATTATACTCGACTGTCATTTATAAACGTATTTACAGGTGAAGCACATCTGTTTTGGATCAGAGACGTAAACTCTCTTCAGAGAATAACCCTATAAATGAGTATTTCGCTATACCCATTAACATTGTGCACGCTGATAAGCTGCACTTCAAACTTAATACTTGCCTATAGGCAAATAACTCTATGTTTTATTGACACTGTAAACGACCGCCTACAGTTGCATACATCTTAGAAGTGATATGGTCACCTCTAGAGTTAAGAGGCTACTCTGTCTTGCATGGTTTTTGAAACTACTGTACATGTAGAATAATTTAATTTAAATAATTAAAGGACACATCCAGAACAACGTTCTGGTGCTATTACACTAGGAATAATTTGGCTCCCTGCTAATATAAGTAAGCTGAGCTTGGCTGTTGCTGTAATTGTGAATGTCTCCACATGCAGTGGAAGTCAGGATGGCTTTTCCAGAGGCACCTCTGCCCTAATAATGCCCGCTCCTCTGCCCCCATGCTGAAGAGATTATTGCACGCTGGTCCTGGATGACTCGGGGTGCCTTCTGGGGCTGTATGAGCCCTCAAGCCAGGATAAATAGTTTACCTACAAAATAATTAATGTAATTCATCAGAGGATTGTACAGTTCAATAACACCCCAGACAGGGTCTTTTATAGCGCTGAAAATGGAGAATAATTCAGCGCTTATAATGAAATACATTTCTCGTGCGAAGGGTTTACCCTACGGAGACTTCTGTCTAACACCAGCTCTCACACTTGCATGGCATCTGTTCAGCCTGTAACACTCGTGGGTGTCACGTCACCAGCTCCTGCCAAACGCCCCTGCAGCGAGCGTGACCCAGGAGTGAACCCACACTGTCATTTCTATCATACTTTTATCAGGCAAAATGCACTAGGACTCATTCTCGGCGTATTTCGTTTTCATTTGGTCAACAGTGAGATAATGAAATATATGATTCCCAGGGCACACCTTATTCTTCTCCCCACAGAGTTCCCAAACAAATCAGCACAGAAATCAATGATTTCTCTTTTCAGAATGAGCAATCTGTTAAGGATGAATTTAAATTCAGTTATACAGGACATCACCTGAGGAATAGCAACACGTGTTAAATTATTGATATTGATACTTATTAATTCATTTATTTTTTAGGTGGAATTAACTATCTGATATATAATCACCTTTACGATATAGTTTAGAATATGGTAACAATAGTGATTTGATAGAGGATATTGCGTACCATCACTGTGGCTGAGATGTAACGATCAGAGTAGAGAGGTAAATAAGGTCTGATAAATTCTGCACTGTGTGCTGAAGAGTTACATGAAAATTGGATTTTAAGCACGCGAGACAACGAACACACAATGGCACGACTTTAAGAGTGAGCACTTACTAATTAAATAGCTTTCAGCCACGTCCGGACCCATGGAAGTCGTTCTTCATCTGAGTTTGAGAAAGCCTCGATATATTCCAGGTGACAGGTCTGTCAAACCCACACGTCAATAAAACAGCCACTTACAATAATTCATCAACTGGACTGCGAACATAATCCACAGTGTAAACAGTGTTATACATAGAGTGGGTGGGATTTGTTTGGAGAGCAGCTCACATAAGGGATTGAAGAGTCACTCCACGACATTAGCGATGATTTGCTCCTTGACTTTGAAGTGGGGCTAAGTTGCAAGCTGCCAGGCCTTACAGATCTGCTGGATTAAGAGAGCGTTTGCGCAGACAGAAAAACAGTCATTAAACTATAGACCCTTTGTTATGTAATCACACTTTTATCATGAGACCGGCCAAGAATGCCTCATTCAGCTTTCTGCCTACCCTATTCCTTATTTCTGAAGCATTGACGTTTCTGATCAGTGGGGTATGTTATTGTCCTACCATACTGAACGTCATCAAAGAAAAAATACAGACTGAAACGTTAGCACTGATGTGCAGTAGCTCCCTCAACTTCATCTGGAGCCAAATAACATTCTAAAACATAGATGGCTCAAATTTCCAAAATATTCAGCTTATAATAAACAACATCCATCTCCAGCCGGCGTCGATTGCCATCGGACACAGCTGAGTATGGTAAGATTGTGAGACTGAGCGTATCTTGTGTGTTTCTCTCTCTCCCGATGCTCAGCTGGGCTTGGGAGAGGATGAGGAGAGGTGGGCACCACTCTCCTGGACTGCGAGGAAGACTGTGGCTCTGTTTCCAGGAACACAGCTGCTGGCTGCTGCCGTCTCTCAGCTCCAGGGGAGCATAAAGAATGGAAGTGGCTTCTAAGGCGAAGTGGCTGTCCGTGAGCAGAGTGCAGTCCGTCCCTTCGTCGCCTTGGGCCCATAAGAGGGGGGTGGGCCTTCTCTAACACCCAAGGCTATCTTACCCGCCCTGGCACAGCTAGGCTTTTACGGAGCCTTAACATGACGACAGTTATTACCAAAGTTTAACTAACCGTTACTCAGTGCTTTAGGCACAGTGCATATTTTTACTTTAACTACTTACCACTGATTTTCAACACTGGCTTTAACTTTCCTTTGTCCCAAAGACAAATGGCTGAAACAGTGCAGTGGGCTCCACGCACTGCAAATCCAGCAACTACAATGTATCTGATGTATGGTTGTCTTGTAATATTAATTTTTGAGTTCTTTCTTTAAACAAATTAAAGAAATGATAATTGATAAATTGCAAGGTAAACATCTCAGCTAAAAATCTCCAGGTAACTGATATATCCTTGCAGGGAACATATTTATTTGCCGTTATTCCTATTGTGCTCGGCGAAAAGCAGCATATTGCTTTGTCTCTGGCATGGACTGCGGCTCAGGCAGTTGGGAGCGAGTATCGAGGATGGTCTGAGTGCTTCATCATCGTACAGAGAAAACAATAACCAGCCATCTGCCACCCCACTGCATCCCGTATTTACTCATTCGCTTGGATGTGGATCTGTGCCGTTTTGAAGAATTGCAGGGCTGGGCGTCTGAGCGGTGCGGCTGCCAAGCTTTAAAAAGGCTCACCTCCTCATGAAGCTGTACCTTCTCCTTAAAGGTGCATCACCTCGATTTTTCACCAGAAAAGCAGAGCGGCTTCCCGTTCCGGCTGCCCTTCATTTCTGGCACACGGTATGCGGCCTGGAACGTGCGCTTACGGGAGGCCGGAGACAGACAGAGGTCACAGCTCGTATGACCCTGTTACCGGGCTTTCAGTTCTGAGATGCTAGGCAGTTTAACAGCCTTGCAATAATTAAATAAACAGATTTTAGATGTCAAGATAGATGTTATACTATGGTTAAATATCACATGATATTCAGAGAGAGTTTGATTCCTCTAAACCTTCCACAGGCTGAAAATGGGTATCCAAGCGAACTGTCTGAAAATCTAGCCGTAGCTGTAAAGCCTAACTGGAGGCCTCTGTCTCAGCAGGGATCAGCAGTGGCATGAGGTTAACACACAGGCTCAAGGTGTTTTTTTTTTCTCTCCGATTAATCAGGTAAAATATCCCTTTCCAGTCTGTCTGAGGAGAGAAGGGCAGCGTGTGATAATGACTGAGGATCCATCGACGACGCGGTTTAATGTTATCAAGCCGGCTTCTGAGCGGGGCCAACCTCAACTGGCTGGGCCACGATAGGGGGAAATTTCCAGGGGATGGCTGGCTTCAGACAGCCAGAAGGATCACACGTTGCAATGGGATTAGACAAAATCCTCCTCCTTCAACCCTATCTCGCCGCCCAGGCTTCTGCAGGCGAGTGGCGGCCGCGTGACCCGGCGTAATTCACCCCGCTAACGCTCGGCCTAAAGCCGGCTCCCTCGCAGGTAGCCGACCGGGGCCGCCTGTTTATTTACCATGCTGAGGCCTGAGCTCTTATCTTACAGCCCCTATTAGACACACAGCCCACCCCCCACCCCCCCTACCCCACCGCCGAAACCTACGACGAGGCAAGGACGAGGCTGACGGTTAATTTTTAAGTTATGATGAATTACAGCTTCCGTCATAGACTGGAGCACAAGAAGGATGCGGGAGACAGGGGCCGCGGCACGCCCAGCCGTGTTTAAAAATGATTGATTAAGCTGACACCGGCTCAGAGGAGCGGGCCCCGTCCATTTGTCATCCTCATCACACCAGACAATGTCTCAGATCAACATGCAGGAGATGCCGCGGTTAAAGAGCATCCTTCAGGTGCAGCCAAACTCCAAATGAAGGGACACAACAAAAAAAATGCAATTATTTTGGTCATAGTGGATGGGCGTCAGGAAAGTGCCGAAAAAACACAGGACGCAATGCATTTAAACTTGGCCCGGAGGAGCCACGCGGGTGAGACCCACACCAAAAACTGTGCGCCAAGGCTCTGACATCCATCGTTATTTGCTGGTACTTTCTTGCTGTGTGATGGGATGGATTTCTAATTTTCCGAAGTAACATCATAGCGCCATTACTCTTAATGCAATTCTGTTTATTGTACGGAAATTTATACTTATATATTAGGGAAAGGGCCTCACCTTTTTTGGGGGGCTAATTTCGCCTGCGAGGATTCCCATCAGAAGCAATTTTAGGAGTGAGTAAATGTAAATTAAGATGAAGTGTAGAGTGAGAGGGAAATTGGGGAGGGAGTGGAAGGCAAACGCGGGAATCTGTCTGCCGTTCATCAGAAGTGGA
>JAODKM010000008.1:20743281-20753442 GCA_026780845.1 Petrocephalus sullivani | reverse complement strand
AGTGTAGAGTGAGAGGGAAATTGGGGAGGGAGTGGAAGGCAAACGCGGGAATCTGTCTGCCGTTCATCAGAAGTGGAGAGGCACTCGTCGGTTCATAGTGGGCTCCTGTGCATCCAGTGTGCATCAATGACAACGAAGATTCATTAATTAGGAGTAACGGACTCATATACCAGCAATGGCACACAGATACGCAGACTATCGCCTGTTTAAACCTCTACCTCCCTTTGGCAAACTTCGCATCTGCTCTCTTTCTGTTCCACTGTTCTCATGGGATGGCAGGTGCACAGGCGTGTAGAGGAGGCCCACGGCCGTCCTCACACGTGTAACATACGATCCTCATGCTATGTGTGAGAAGGCCCTATCACACTCGGAATGCATTTCCCTACCTTATGTAAACTCGCCCAAAGCCACAATCATGTATCACATTACGCCAAACTCCGGTACTCTAACAAGACAAATTGATCTCTTGGAAAAACAGGCCAGCCTGCATTGAGCTGCGCTCAGCGCGGTGAATTAAAAGCGGACCTTTGTCCTGCAGGCAGCCATGACTTAAAGATGTTTCTCATTCACCCCAGAACACTTACATGTTGTATTATGGGGCTTAAAATTAGCGTTTAAGGCATTGTTTCCCAATCTGGTCCTTGGGGACCAACAGTAAGTCCAGGTTTTTGCTCCCTCCAAACTCCCTGCCAGACAGTCCACATTTTTACTGGGAGCTGGGAGGGAGGAAAAACCTGGACTGTCTGTGGGTCCCCGAGGACCGGATTGGGAAACACTGGTTTAACATGTTTAGCATGGCTCTTCTTGCTATGCTGCCCCACAGAGCTGACGTCGGCCTTTTATTAAGCCTGAGCATGAATCCAAATCGCTATCAGCTCCTACTTACTATGTGGTTTCTCTCCCCAAAGTCTCTCTGCACTGCAGACTACATTTCCTGCGTTTTTTTCCACACGTCAAGGCGTCATATCACAGGTGATTAATGGAAGCCACGTCCCTGCGTCTCCAGACCTTTCGAAGGACCGTAGCATGTTGTTAAGGGTCTGCGTGGCTCACATCTCCATCCAGCACAGAGCTATGGAAGTGGAAGTTCTGATGTTCTGCATGCTGGGAGGAGACCATCAGCTTTACGGCTGGCTTTATTTATTTTCCAGATTTCACAGCTAGGCTGTCCGACGGTGCATTTATCTTGGTTAGTTTATTCTGACTGCGTGCTCATTGCGGATCGGGCAGAAAATTGGCCCTTAGTGAGGAACACGGGCCGCTGATGAAGAGCGATGTGTTTGCAGGCACATCGCAGTGTGAGATGAAAGCTTGTTATATTTAATCGAGGTTAAAAAGGGTTCGCACTCCGCACATATGGGAGAGGGGCAGAGGTGGGTCGGGGGGGTTTAGGAGGCAGGAGGCGATTTAAAAAAAGACAGAAGCTCACCGAGGGGAACTAAGGGGCAAATAAAACAACAGACGATATGTTCCGAGCCCTGGAGGGTTTTAAAGGGTGACGGAGAGAGGAGGTGAGGGAGGCTTTTGCACGTTCACTTCTAATCTGACCAAAGTGTGGAGCAGGAGGACGGGGCGTCGCGGCCGAGGTCGTTAATGGTGATCGATGGCGTGATCGATGGCCCTCCGCTCTTGTCGTCCGAGCAACTTGCCATGCCACGGTCACCGAGCAGAGGGCCCGAAATGTTCAAACGCAGAGGCCTTTCAAACATAAAGGACCGCGCTTGCCATTGTGTGACGTGCCTCATTGATTATTGGCTAGCCCGAGCGAGCAACGCAACTGAACAGTGCCCCCTAGCAGCAGCCAAATGTACTCCACCTGTGTCTCATAAAATACATTCATAAAGCAAGGAACGTGAGCTCATGGCCCCCCCATGTACTGTGGGGATGCTGTCAATAGCATTTTAATTATTGATAGTTAATTGCCATAAAAAACGGTTTAATAAGTGAATGGACGAGACCTACAGCTGCCTCAGGCATCGCAGTTTGTGTTGTGTGGAGGACAAGAAGTACAATTTAGTATCTTATTTTAATTTAAATGAAAAGCATGTTTTTTTTTTTTAAAGAAAAGAGAAAAAGGACCAGCAGACTGCAGCTTGCAGACGGAAGGTAAAAAACGGCACGGTTATTTGTACCTGACAGAAGTTAAGAGTTTCTCCCCGAGGCACACAAAGTCCCTGCAGACGGCAGCCTGTCTCTCCTCAAGCTCCATCTCACCTTGCAGGAGGACGCGGCGAGCCCCCCCCCCCCCCCCCCCCCCCCCCCCCCCCCCCCCCCCCCCCCCCCCCCCCCGCCCCCCGCGGCCCCCCCCGCCCCCCCGCCCCCGGCCCCACGCCCGGCGGGGGCGGCGGGGGCCCCCCCCCCCCCCCCCCCCGCGCGTGTGCCACACCGCGCCGTACCGCGCCGGCCACGCGGCCTGGCATCTGCCAGGCTGCCACACAACTGGGCCACAGTGTGTGTGTGTGTGTGTGCCTCTGTCCGTGTGTGCTCCTGCGAGTGTACAGGGAGGTTGGGGGTAGCTTTATTAGAGGCGGGGGGCCGGGGTGCAGATCCTGGGCTGTTCTGTGGACATGCCTGGGAATGGTGGTGGCTTTACTGTTCAAAATCACTCAGGGCTGCTTCTTTCAGATGACGAACATCCCTAAAATACAGAAGAAAAACCTTCATGAAAAGGGCCGACCTCTGCGTCCTGCAGCATTAGAATATGAATAAAATTAAGCTGGGAAGCTTTGAAAAGCATAAAACAATTAAACAATGATGTATACTACAATAGGAAGGTGCTGGGTTTAGCTGCAGATACTCCTTGATATGCAATCAAAAACAAATAGACATTTAAAAAATTGAGAGAGCAAACACCAGTAAAATGCTTTCAGAAGATTCTCTAACATACATGAACACGTGCTGCAAGGTGGAAGTGAAACACACATCATGTGTATGCGGTATCAGACCGGTAAGTGGGCACTTTGGTCAGGTGTGCAGCTATTTTAATAATGAAATCACAGAACCAGGCCGTAAGAAATCATGTCTCTCCACTGAATCGTGGCTTCAAAACAATTAAAGGCGCTTTCCCAGACGGTGCCTTGGAGGGAGATTACAGCAAGGTGCACCAATTAAGTGCCGGCGTGCTTGTGTATCACACACTGCCTCGCCAAATCTATCGACAGCTGTTCCCAGTGCCCCCCACCCCGATTCCCAGCTCTACTCCTTGAAGGGATATCTGACACACAGAGCCCCGGAAACCAGCCAGAGATCTGTAGCTACTTTATATCCTTTTCCTTAAAAAAGTTTAGAAACAATGTAAAAAGCCGGCTCTCTGTGTTTCTTCTACAATTAGGCGTGGGGCCAACAAAAAGGGGCAGGGGGGGGGCGGCCGCTCAGTCATCCCGGATAAATTCCTGCCGCCGACGATGGCCGCCGTCTCCGGAGTCGCCGAATTAGCCTTTAGCCCTGCCGCGCTGCAAATCGGAACGCCGGGGACGGCGAGGGTGGGGGACGCGTGTCGCCTGGGCTGTCTCCGAGCCCGTGCCGCCTTTAATTGGGTGAGCAGGGACCAGGTTCATTTCCCAGAAGCCCTCCTTCCTGTTTCTGCATGTTAACAAAAGGCTCCGAGATGAAAAAGACAATGTCTCGCCATCCGCGCTTCGCGCCGGCGCGGCGCAGGGCGCGTCACGCATCAAGAGGCGCCGAGCGGCGCTTCAAGGAGACCTTTGTGTGGCTGCCGCTCTGTTCTTTGTCTTTCATTTCTGTTCCACCTCCTGCACGCAGTTGATAGAGCTTTAGTATTGTTTGAGCCAGCAAAGGGCTGCATTGGCTGGGACTTGCGGCCGTGGTGGCGTACAGGTCCATGAGGCACTGACCCTACGCTTCAGGGCTCCGGCCTCTCAAGGAAGGAGAAAAATCGGGATTCAGCTCACTACCAGGCAACTGGCAGGCATTACACCGGCTGGAGGTTCCAAACACAGGCGCAGGAACTAATCGCCGCCGTTTTTGACCTTTTCCGAAGCCGCCGGCGTGGCACGCTAAATGACAATTAATGCCGATAGATCAGAAACCGACTCTCAGGCCCGTGCACCTGCCTGGCTGCGAATACACCCACTCTGACACACTACTCCTATCTCAAAGAGGTTTTGTACTTAGAGTATAGGAAAATGAAGGATTGAAAGAGTTCGTATAAGGTTGGCAAACACTGACATGCATATAAATGACATTTGCGACAGAGCAGGACTAAGGGCCCCGGAAGTGGCTCCTTACTCACAGGGAGGCGACGTCTCAGCCTCTCCTCTCGGCTTTTCATCTGTATAAAAGCCGCTTCGCTCTGCTGCTGGATTCTGTCCAGCTCAGAAAAATTAATTCACACTCTCACTAGTAATTACTTGACAATATTCTTCAGACAACATGGTGGCACAGCGACTAGGAAGCACAGTGGACGGGCCAGACTTTTTTTGGCTGTTTTCAGTAAACATATGCTATTAACTGCATTACACCCAAATAAACACTAGTGATTCAGGCGCTTAATAACACATAATTTGCATCAGCCTGTATCATAATAACAAATGTCTTAAGTCACAATAGTTGCACAATTATTGTTCCATTAAAGTGAAATCAGATAATAGTCTTATTTTCACTCCAACCTGATAGATGAATGGGCACAAACACATGAACAGAGTATTGCATACATCCAGAGTATAGTACAGCCCCTGCCAGGACCACTGGGAAGCCCCGTGTGGTAGGGGAGCATGGTACAGATGTGATAGTGAAACTCTTACATACATTACAGAGGGTGAAAATTAAGCTGCCCAAAGTGCTTAATATGAAGCTGTAGCAATGCTCACACATGGATTCCTGTATCGGGAGTAGCAGCTGATACATCTCAAGCAAATTCACAGGGCTTAAGACTTATACATTGCACATAATTAGGTCCCATTTCAAGCATATTGTCTCTACATTTAAGTAAATGCACACAGACAATTTTGGTTTTATAATTTGGTTAATAAGTAATTGGTCAAATGCAAGCATGATAATGCGAATGTTTATGCTATTGGAATATGGTAAGCTGTACCAAAAAGCACGCCACTTAGCTGTTGCCAGTTTTTCTGATATTAGAAATACTTGGGGGCCCAAAGTGAAAGGTGCGACCCCCCCCCCCCCTTATCGATCAACACAAGCTCACAGACAAATGAGCGGATGATGAAGAGCACGCTTCAGAGCCTCTTTGGGCACCATCAATTTTAATCACGACTCTAATGAAGTGGCTCTTCCTGGGTAGACGCCTATAACTCATAATAACTCCTACCTTCACCTTATCGGAGAAGTCACATGACGTCCAAGTCCTGCGTTTAATGAGCCTTAATGATGATCTTCAGAGTAAGCTCATGTAGCAGACTGCTAGTGCTAAACCGCGCGTATGGAGGAACGTTCCCAAGGCACACACAGGCCTTTCGGCTTCTCCTTCGTCCTTCTATTTTCATTATATTTAAAACATGCTAAACTTCTGTTATTCCATTAACAGAAAAATATGAAGATGTTTCTGTGAGGATAAGAGAGGCATGAAGAGCAGTTTGCTATAAAAGGTCACATGCATCGGTCTATTATACGACGTGTGATACCAGTCTGTAAAAAATTTGTATCAGTATTAGTTTGAAACAGTTCAGCATTTCCGCCTTAATACTCATGGTCCCTGGGAATAGTTCCCTATGTGAAGTCATTTTATTAGGCGATAATCTGAACAGTGACGAGTCAGACTAACCTGGATGTGTCGTGCAGGGGGGGTTACACAGCTCACGGCGCTATTGATTTTACTGCGAGTGCTCCCTCACTCTTCTCCCACGCGGGCCACCTCCTCAAATTAGGGGGAAATATCGAACAATGAATAAGTCGTGTAAATAAAGACACCTTCAGTCTCCAGACACTTTACACCCTAATCTATTTATTCTGCTTTCAAAATAAAAGGAGTCTTTCCTGGGAGGGATAGAGTCAGATAATCACTTTTCACAGTAAATGTCAGAAAGCAAATGGCTACAGTTTAGTATTGAACAACGTGCCTCAGGAGCCTCTGCTTCAAGAGCAGATATAGCAGCGGATGGAAAGTGTGAAGCTGGTAGTAGTTAGGGCAGCTGTGAGCAGGCGAGTGGCTCTGTGTTCCATTATAAAAACAGGCCTTTCACTTTGCCAGCTGACTGCAGGAATAGATATGCGCTCTGCAGTCTGACTTTATTGCCTTGGAAATATTTAATTACCAAATCCCTCTTCGAGTGTGTTTACTCTGAAACCAAATGTCTGCCGGTGAACATTGGTGCACGCAATACAGTTTGCTCCATAGCTGAGAAACCCATGCAATTAATTAAATAAATAAGTATAAATGTAATGAAAAAATATATAGGTAAAAAAAAAGAAATAGAATTAGTGGGCAATTTAATGTCAATGTATGGAAATGTAATATTCATTAAGGGCATATTTTCAAAGGCAGAGTTTGATGTTTGTACTTGGGGGACCCCACAGTTGAAGAGGACAACCTCACAGAGGAAGAGGGTGACCCTACAGAGGAAGATGGGGACCTTACAGAGAAAGAAGGTGACCTCACAGATGAAGAGGGCAACCTCACAGAGGAAGAGGGTAACCCCACTGAGGTAGAGGGAGACCCTACAGAAGAAGAGGGTAACCCCACTGAGGAAGAGGGCGACCCTACAGAGGAAGAGGGGGGCCTTACAGAGAAAGAAGGTGACCTCACAGATGAAGAGGGCAACCTCACAGAGGAAGAGGGTAACCCCACTGAGGAAGAGGGCGACCCTACAGAGGAAGAGGACGACCCCACAGAAAAGGAGGGTGACCTTACAGAGGAAGAGGACAACCCCACAGAAAAGGAGGGTGACCTTACAGAGGAAGAGGACAACCCCACAGAAAAGGTGGGTGACCTTACAGAGGAAGAGGGCGACCCCACAGAGGAAGAGGGTGACCCTACAGAGGAAGAGGGGGACCTTACAGAGGAAGAGGGTGACCCCACAGAAAAGGAGGGTGACCTTACAGAGGAAGAGGACGACCCCACAGAAAAGGAGGGTGACCTTAAAGAGGAAGAGGGTGACCCCACAGAAAAGGAGGGTGACCTTACAGAGGAAAAGCACGACCCCACAGAGGAAGAGGGTGACCCTATAGAGGAAGAGGGGGACCTTACAGAGGAAGAGGGTGACACCACAGAAGAAGAGGGTGACCCCACGGAGGTCCACAGCTCCCCCTGAAGCCAGCACTGTTGACACCTTCCAGCTACCATAGCTAACACTGAGGAAGTGCCACCATCACACGGTGAGAGTGCCCAGCCCCTCTAATCTACTGCTCAGTGACTTGTCAGGCCCAGCTGTGACTGAACGGCCATCAGAATTTGGAGGACCAGGTACCGGAAGGCAGTGCATCTTAGCCTGGTGAGCAAAGAACTTACAGTTACCCTTAATGTCGTACCAGAGTAGAGCTTTAAACTGGGTGAGCTAACTAGATCTTCAGAGCACACTAACAGTGAGTTTAGCAGATGCATCTCCACTGTCCTGCTTTTAGGGAGGCAGCCCACAGACCCCAGTGGACTTAATCTTCAGCAGCCATTCGGAAGCAGAGATCCTGTATCTGACTTCAGCACAAGTGGTTCGGGCCACTGTTTGCCGGAACCAGGAGGCAGCTAAAATGAGCCGGCCAGGAACATGGACTGCGTCCCCAGATGACTACTAGTTGCTTGAGCTTTTGAACGGTGCTTGACCGTATGTGATTTACATTTATCTTTAATTTATTTAACAGATGCTTTTCGTCCAAAGCAACAAGCCCATGAGGCAAATAGCACATTACATATAAATGGCCGTCAACTTGGCATAAGTCAGGGGCGTCCAATCAAAGGGCCGGTGTGTATGCAGGTCTTCGGGATAACTTTTTATGTCAGCTGTTCAAACCCAGGTGTGAGGACTCTTCAGCCAATCAGTCCTCTAATTAGTAATCTAATTTGGGAGTTGCAGCGAAAACCTGCATGCACGATGGCCCTTTGCGGATAAGATCGGACACCCCTGGTATAGGTGAAGCTAGGTTGAGCTTCCAGTGAATGCCCAGATACGAGTGTGAGTGGTTGGCATGCAAAGGCACATTGTAGCACTGTAATGAGATTGTCAAGCTCCGTACCAGCCTCGGGTGTTGTGGGTTGACCTGCTGTCCCTGCAGAGGTTGACGCTGGTGCCCTTTTGGTCTAACCGGGGTATCTCAGAAAGGTTCTGACATGGTTGCCAACTGGTCATCATTGTGCTGTCTGACCCCCCCAGTGGGCCCGTGGACCCATAAGGGCGAAGTCGCCCTAACGTGGTTGAATTTTGTCATTCCTCTACTCTTTATTCTTATACACGTGGCAACTGTTGCTACTAGTGACCTACCCCGTGGCAGCCTGTTATTTCCCGGGTCCCACAGTAAATAAAGAACACAGAGACTCCTGAGCGATCTTTAAGCGGTGCCAGGACAGGACACCACAATGCTGCAGCCGCTGCAGGAAGGCCGGCTGCTGAACGTTAATGAGTAATGTGCGGAATGCATGAAAATGACTTCAGTGCATTAGTAACATCAACACTAGGAGTAAGAGGTATGGCCACACTCACCCGAGTCACGACTTGTCCTGAATCATGGGGGTACGGTTCTGACTTTCTGGCCTACTTGGTGGACTTAGAACCTGGCTTGAACATTTTCAAGAACAAAAATATTTCTTTCATTAATCTAAACCTTTCCTGCCCAATTATACCCTTTGGCTGTCCACAGTCTCTTTTTCGAAGCTTTTTCTGAACACATCTCCTCCGGGAGGTGCTCTTTGTCCTGCTTTTTCCGGCAAAGCAAAGGATGGTCGTCCTGTATCTTTGGATAAAACCACCACGCGGAAAAGCCCAGTGGTGAATGGGGCTCAGCACCAAGCAAACATGTGGGTTTACGTGCCACTTAAATAATTCATCAAGCCATCCCTTAATGCTTCCATCCTTTCAACAAAATAGTCTATAATTTACAATCCTCATCATTTGCAGTTACTGTTATTTGTGGATTTTGCTTCAAGTGTATAAAATAAGACTGGAAATGGGCCATTGAGACAGTCAAGAGAATGAAACCGGCAACGTTTTTTTCCTCGAATGGCCGTCTGTTGGTCATTTTTAAGATAAACATTTCAAATGATTAGGTCACTAACCTGTGTTGATATTACTGCCACGTTTTATGACAAAATATCTGTGGTCGAGATTTTTAGCATTTTTAGCCAGTTCGTCATGTAAATTAATGCAATTGGGTTAATTGGGAGGCAAGTAACATTTCAGCAAAGCCTCTGATGACTTGCTTCAACTTAGCATCACTATTACGGCCAGCATCTGCCATAGTAATCGTACCACAAACATATCCGGCTTGTGTCCATCTCATAATTGTTATAAAGTTAACTATGATCTATCGTGGTACTATTCCAATTTTGATCAAATGTACAACAGAGACATGCTAGGTAACACGGGCAGCACGACCAGCCAATCATTTACTGGCTGGATTTTGGCAAAGGAGCACACAGAGAGTGACTAGAGGTATTCCCCCGTGTCTGAAGAGTGCCTCCAACATGGCGAGTGCGCTGTGCATGTTTCTGATGAATCTGAAGGGGCTATGGTGAGCATGGGATATATTGGAAACACTCCGCTGTTGTTCTGTTTTGTGCTTGATATCGGGCGTTTTCCTCCACAGCGATAACAGCAAACACCTGACTGAAAGACCCCGGGGGTGTTTCTCTTTCAACCAGAGTCAACGAGCTGCAGAGCGACGAGCATCACGCGCCAGTGCAGCGTGATCATCACCGGGGTATGATCTCTCCTTTCTGGCAAACACATGGGACCCCCTGTTTACGCGCGTTTATGTTACTTTGAGCCTAGTTTTGCCGTAGCCCAGAGGCAGCACGAGGCGATGTGGATGGGGGCGGCCTTTCGTTTGTGCAGCTGGGGTGACCCTGTGATGTGATCAGCCATGCGTGGACCTCATAGGGCCGGGGAACAGCTGCGCTGAGTTTAGGGCCCGTTTCCTTATGGGGGGGGGGGGGGGGGGGGGGGGGGGGGGGGTGTGCCAAAAAGGCACGGCTTTTTTTCCGCGGGGAAGAAAAGAAAGATGTTTTGATAAATGAACAAATTACACGAGCGGTGT
>JAODKM010000008.1:20731639-20743181 GCA_026780845.1 Petrocephalus sullivani | reverse complement strand
GGGGGGGGGGGGGGGGGGGGGTGGGGGGGGGGGGGGGGGGGGGGGGGGGGGGGGGGGGGGGGGGGGGGGGGGGGGGGCGGTGGTATGTCAATAACGCACAGCTTTTCTTTCCTGTCAGATAAAAGAAAATGATTTTGATTAATGAAACAATTACATCAGCGGTGTGGGGGAGTTCTCCCATTGGTTAGCTTCAAGGCTTCCTTCTCTGTGGGAGATCCACCATTGGTTAACTTCAATGCTTCCATTTTTGTTGGAGTTCCTTCATTGGTTAGCTTCAAGGCTTCCTCTTCTGTTAGAGTTCCCCCATTGGTTAATTTCAAGGCTTTCTTTTTTGTTGGATTTCCCCCATTGGTTAGCTTCAAGGCTTCCTTTTCTGTGGATGTTCCCCCTTTGGTTAGCTTCAAGGTTTATTCTTCTGTGGGAGTGCCCCTATTGGTTAGCTTCAAGGCTTCCGTTTCTTTGGATGTTCCCCCATTGGTTAGCTTCAAGGTTTCTTCTTCTGTGGGAGTGTCCCTATTGGTTAGCTTCAAGGCTTCCTTTTTCTGTGGATTTTCCCCCATTGGTTAACTTCAAGGCTTCCTCTTCTGTGGATGTTCCCCCATTGGTTAACTTCAAGGCTTCCTCTTCTATGGATGTTCCCTCATTGGTTTGCTTCAAGGCTTCCTTCTCTGTGGGAGTTCTCCCATTGGTTAGTTTCAAGGCTTCCTTTTCTGTGGATATTCCCCATTGGTTAGCTTCAAGGCTTCCTTTTCTGAGGGAGTTCCCACTTTAGTTAACTTGTCCTCCAGGTTCTGAGCCAACAGAGCCTCATGATGAATCCCTGCCAGGATCAATAGCTTGCCTGAATATGGCAGAGTGTATAGTGAATGTCACTTTGGTACATGTTAATCTAGGGTAAAGATACGAAAGATCAACAATGGTCTAAGTCCAACTAAGAAGGTCAGTGAAATACCAAGTGTCTTAGAGAGAAGCATGCCGTGGACTCCCACGCCGTCTCTGGGTTACGGTAGCTCTGGTGCTGGTTTCCCATAATGCACACACACAGGAAGCTGGCGGAGAGCCGGGCTGGAATCACACTCGGCGGTGATAGAGCTGTGTGACGGGGCCGAGTCTGGCACGCAAGCAAAGAGACAACTGGACCGTGGTGCTCGCCGATACTGCGAACTGGCTTAAGTGGGGATTCGGGCGAGAGATGCCGTCTTTGCAGCAAATAATACAAAGCAATCGCTCTGGAAAAGAATGCTCTCGCATCTCTGGTGTCTAAGACTCGCGATTATTGCGGCTAAAACACAGCGGCTTCTTATCTGTGTGTTTCTTTTCTGATTTTATATGAAAGTACTTCATTTTTCAATAACGCCAGTGTGGACGCGCATTATTCCGAGTGGGACTATCACAGCAGGCTGAACAAAGGCTCCGTGCCTTTCTGCCGCCTATCCGCTCTGTTTCTTTGCCGTTACTATTGATCAGGCCCCCGTGGAGACGTCACCCTGCTGTAGCTCCCCTTATCAATCTTTGGGAAATCACTCCTGCCCGCTTGGCAGTGTCATTAACATGAACGTGCACGGGGGAACATGCGCACGGGGGAACACGCGCACAGGGGAACATGCGCACGGGGGAAGGCAAAGCAAGGATCCCACAGCTTTTCTCAGCTTTTAATGGTTACTAAAAAAAAACAATGTTCTATAACAGCTTCATCTGTATCATACAAAATTATAACGCAATTAGCCAACAAAGGTCTGAAAACGTAATACTTTATAACAGCAGCTATATTCTACAGCTAAATATTAGCCCACAATTTGTCCAGTGGACAGATACTATCTGGTTGTATATCACAGTCGCTGCCTCCTTTCGCTCAGCTTTATTTTCCAAATTATGTTATATTTGAGGATCAACATGCAGTTTTGTTTTACCATACAATATCATCGCATGTATACAGAGCAACACCAGCATTCTGGCACATGAACACGCTCTACCCATTAAGTTTAAGTTATGTGTACCGAAAGCCTCAAAGAAGGTTTCTGAGAGAAGAAAACAGCACTTTGATTGTACCCAAAAAACCACTGTGCTAATCTACAAAGCTGTTAAGGGCTCGGAGAAGGAGAGACAATCTTTAATGACTTGCCCACTTTTTCACTCATAGCCTTCCTCTACCCATCATGCACTGCTCCTTTCCTCTCATCTGCATAATGCATGTATTATTTATAAGTGAACACAATACTGGCTTGGCCCAGCTATTGAAGATATATGCACGCAATATTTTTTCCTCACCCCAAAACTTTTTAAAGGCATTAGCCTACTTTGCTAGTCTAAACCCAGCTGGATCTGTTGCTATTATAACGACAAGCAATCGCGCGGCATGAATAGCTTTTGGTTCAACCAAAATGAGATTCTGGCCAATTTAGGCCCAGACCTCAGCCAGTAATCTTCAGGTGCTGCTTCTCTTTCTTGGCCTTTGCTGAAGCCTGGAGATCTGTGCTGAGTTTGCCGGCCGATGCACTGCAGAATATGCAACAATTGCACCCAAAAAGACTGATCCGTCATGGCGATGTCTTCCAGTCAGGCAAACACTAGGAGGTCTACGGAAATGTTTTTTTAATCTATTTAAAAACATTTTAAAATGTAAAATAAAGCGAAGAATACCTGTAGCATAAGTGTTTTATTTCTTGTTTTTAGCAAAGGACCTCACCTCACAGTCATCGGAAAACCAGCTTTTCACTCCAGGATGGTCACATCCTGTCCGTTACCGTAACGACAGTACTTGTGCCTGGCCCGGAGGCGGCCTGAAATATTATGGTTTATTTAACAGCATTGTGTAGCACTGTAGCCCAGCACCCCCACTGTGAATCTCTTTTAGCATACCTTAGGACACAAGAACTAGCACATTTCTATCCTCAGTAAGTGTTAATAGACAAAAGGTAAGTAAACCAAACACTGCTTTGCAGGGTAGTTTCAGTAATGTAGCTCAAATCACCTATAACGTGTTTGCTCTTAATTTTGTTTTTTTGTGACAATATCTCCATATATTCTTTCTTAAAACTGTGTGGTAAGTGATGTGTCTGTTTCCATTAAAACTTTCAAACATCTGCCAGAGTGATTATCATTTTTCCTTCCTATAAAACGGAGGGAATTCATTTCTGCTAGATACTTCCTTCTTATCATTGTTTATATGTATAATAGCTATAAAATGAGAGCTTGCAGATACGCGGCTTTCACTGATTTTTTTCCAGAAGGATTCCTCGCTCGTGCCTCGACAGCTGAGCGGAGCAGCAGACTGAGAGTGATTCTATTTGCGAGCCCCTATAAAGCGTAAGATTAATTACTCAGACGGAAACAAGACGCCTCCTGCCAGCCTGGAGGGGTGGGCACGGGGGTCCGCTGAGGACGGGTACGACGCGTGCCGGCGTGGTGTGTTAAAAAGCAGGCCGGCCTCTGTCGGAGAATAAATCACCGGGTACGGTGACAGACAGAGCCCTCCATGAGAAGAGCAGGGCCACGACCCTCCGCCTCGCCCCCATCTGACCGGGCTGCACTTTATTAAGCTGGCTAATATCCCAGTGACGCGTCGGCACGCTTATCTCCACGCTGGATTATTATGCAGCCAGCTTGATGGATGGACAGATAAAAATATGAATTCCTCTGGCACACAGGAGAGCCTGACCTCTCTCCCAGCCTGGAATGGGTTCAGCAGAGTGGTGCCCCTAGTGTTAAGGTGTGGGGATGGAGATAACGGTAGGAGGAGGGTTCCATACCCAACTTCCTGCCAACGACATGTAAGGTGACCGGTGACTGAGAGAGTGGTCGGTATTATTCAATATACAGTGATTATACAGAGAAAAAACACGTAATTAACTATGGAATGTCAGAAGAAAGGAATTCTAAATAGTTTACATCTGCTAAACGGATTATGCCGGAGAAAGAGAGACATGAGTAAACAATGGAATTAGAGCTAGTTAGTCTTTGTCAGCAATAACTCATCATATGTTTTTAATGTTCTGCAGTCCAGAAGTTGCTCTTTCCATTTGCTCCCACTTAAAATGCGGCTCTGAAAGGGATCAATTCTATATCAACACACAATCAGAAAATTCCCTTTTAAAAAGAGATAATTCCCCAGGAAAAAACACACACACACACACACAAAACTATTGTTTATTCCACCCTCCACTTTGCGTGAGGGTAAATTTCACAATGAAGAAGTCTTTTTTATATGACTCCGCTGTCATGAATGTGCACGGGAATTTCAGCACAGCGCTTTGAAGGCATTATCGCGGGTGCGGGGTAGCGGTGGAAGCCGCCTGCGGGACGCAGCGCTCCCATTAGCGGGCGCCGGGCGCGCCTCCGTCAGCTGCGCGTCTCTTTGTTACCGTTAATACCATGCGGCAGCCCTCTCAATTATTTATTCCTCCGCCCTTAATGCAGTTAGCCCTGCCCCGATGTAAATTTACAACATTACGCCGAGAAGTTTGACGAAATGGAAAATGAATGTAATTCCCGCTCCGCACACGGCGATGGTAAATGTTAGCGCGCCCGCTGCATCTGACTCCATATCACATCGCCGTTATGAAAAATAGTTTGCTATTTTGGAAGCCCCTGGCAGCCGTAGTGAATCACCCAGGACCCAAAGCTCATCCATCTTTTGTCAGACATGAAGCCAAACTAACGCCATCTCTCGATCCCGCTAAAGAATGAGGAGAAACACAAGGAGGTAAAAATAAACCGCGGCGGCTCAGGTAACTTCACAAGTAATGTGCGCCTTTAAAGTGGAGCTTCTACGGGAAATTAAGCTCGTTAGCTTGGAAGCATCTCAATAGTCCTTCACTTCACATTTATAAATGGCTAATTTATCAACAACTGGACCTTAAAGGAGACATTTTTTTCCTTTTTTCCTGCACATTTTTCCCTCATCTAGACACAGTAATATGTATCATGCCTAAACATACTGATGTATTTTTTACGTACACAACATGTCACAAATAGGATTGCTTAGAAACCTACACGTCATTTATTATAAGTATACATGTACAAATGTTCTATTAAATTGCTTCGTCTAAGTCGTGTCTTCATTCATCTTAATGTAATGGTGCCTTCTATAAACTGAGTAGAAGTGCTTGTAACAACTAATAGGAAAATAAAATACCCATAATGCATTATGCGCCCATATAGTTCTAGGGTAGTAGCTCTGAAGCCTCTTCATGTGTGGATTACCAGATCAGCTAACCCAGACAAAATAAAACAGTTAATATATATTAAATTCTTAATTTGGATACTGTGAATAATTTTTTCTTTTGTACTTGCTTGTTCTTACTAAAAAAATGCCCAATTACTGAAGAGCGAATCCTTCAGAACCAGAGCCAGTGCCTCTGATTCTCATACCTTTGTAATGAAAACCAGCAAGACTGTAAATCTACTTACTACAACATGTGATCTCCTTGACACTGAGGTCACATGACTACACATCGCTGCCCGATTAATGGCTACGCCTTGCCGGGATACTAGTAGAATGACATGTCATAGTCTGGATATTAGCTGACTTCTCCTTGCAGTGATGATTCTATGGAGGAGTTTATTAGGTTGGAACGACTGAGTAACATGCACCGAGCTGGCCAACCATGACCTTCACATAGTGGGAGACCATCAGTGATGCAGCACGAGCCACCATGCAAGCATTGCAGTAACACAATGAGAGCTCTAGAACAGCATGGATCCCTGTTCTGATTGTTTGCCTGTGACGATAGGGAACCACAGGACTTTCGGAGGTTGAATGCATTGGCAGTACCATGATAGCCTTGGGATAGAGGCTTGAACCTACTGAGATACTTCACACAGCCGAAGGCTGCCTAAAGTCAACAGTGGAAATATCTGTAGAATGACCCAGTTCTTTACCAGCTCCTCACCAATTAATGCCGATCAAGGATGTTCAGCTATAGGATTGTTTCTCTGGCTTTAGATCCACTGTGACCTTCTTCATCTCTGCTCAGCATTATAAGGTCATACAATATGAGGCTTTGCTTGTCGATTTCTTTAATCGTATATCCACAATAAGACGTGTAAAGCAATGTGCATATTGTAACCATCTGCCGTGAATTTATTAAGGCGTAATAAAAATCGGCAGTGAACTAATATCCACAAAACGCACGTTTAGAGGCAGAAGCTGAGATGTGAGCAAAGCGTAACGACTCTTAAATCGTAAATGACCTCATCATTTTATGTGCAAGTGTAATGTCCGTCCCTGTGCAACGAGACACCTTCTGTGCCACTGATAATAAACAAATGAGGCGCCATCGCATCGGTACGTGTCACTGGCTGGTTAACGTCAATTTGTCATTTACTCAACTGGCAAAGCAACAGCGGTATTAGTGAGTTCCTGAGCGGCTGCTGTTCAGAGACATACGCTGAGCCTATCTGCGGGAAATAGATCAGGGGGGCTTTAATATATGTCTCCTGTTACAGTTCCCTTTCCTTCGGGTTGGGGCCCATTTTGAGTTTTTTCGCTGCTGGCAAGGTTGCTTAATAGAATTTGAATTCCAATTTGATTCCACTGCTTAGCGGCCTTAATTGGAAGGCAGCCCGCCTGCAACTAGAGCTGGTCGATTGCAGCTCATTCGCACCCACTGCTTTGCATTCCCTTTGTACTTTACGGCGTAGGGCACAGAATTTCAAGTGAAGTTCAAGAAATGATAACACAGCTTCAGAGTCCTGTTTTGTCTGGGCCAGGAAAAGGTTGAGAAGTCTTTTAAAAAAAACAACCTGGTTCATTGCATTTGTTCCCTCCTTGTATTATCTGTAGTTGTGGCATATTGTCATAGCTCAGAGCAAAAAAAGGACAACATCTACAAAAGTTTATTTATATTATGAACAATTCAGTTTGTTTAATTCTCAACACTAAAAATAAGAGTGGTAATATTGGCTTTATTATTCTAGGAATAGTAAAAAATAAACTGAAATAGTGTTAGTCATTAACTTACCATGTAGAGGCATTGTGGCCAGGTGGTAATTTTGTTCGTATTTCCATTATAATGTGTGTAAAAAAAATAATGAGTCAGAAGAAGTATGACATATGTTAATATAGATGTCAGTTTGAAAGACAGGGAACAAATTTTTTTTAACCTGATGCAGCATTTTTTTATTTTATTAGGCAAGCTAATGTCATTTAGACGGTTCATTTTTATGTGAACCCCACCTGTTTTGCGGTATGACGAGAGGCCCTCACACCCGAGATGAGCGACATCAGCCAGGTCTTCCTTCCTGCTTCACACGCCTGCTCGTCCCCTGAGCGCAGTCCCTTGATTTTCAGGACTTAATCTCCTCTGTTCCAATTAGCCTTTTGACGTGGCCTCACTGATGCACATGCCCCGTCTGTCGCAGATCACTTCCTGTTCCATTTCACGTCACACGTTTAAGTCATGACTGTTTTTTTTTTCCTGCACTAGAAGCTGCGATGGTCTTTCCCCGAGGAATATCATTACTAAAATTTCAGACCTCAGCTGAACTGCACATTAATAAGAAACAACATGCAGTCCGGTTAGTCTTTCAACACTGACTTACTACCAGAGGAAGGCTTAAGGCCTGCAGTTACAGCATGACTGTCGGCATCACTTCAGATGGAGAACAAGAGGAAATGAGGCCTCATCTGCCCCAAAAATGCTGCCCATCCAGTGCCAAACTGGATTACAGGCAATCCCCAAGTGAAGAACGCCTGCTAAGATAACCACATAAATCGTTTAATCAACTAGGCACACGCTCTACTTTGTGATGCTCGCTAAAACATTACGCGGCTTGATGTGTGAAGTTACTTTTATTATTACTATATAACTGTTATTATTACTTACTGTACTGTCATTTTTCCAACGTATCTAGAGATTCGATTTAAAGACAGACTTAGGCAACAGATCTGATTCGTAACCTGGGGATTGCCTGTACTCAGAAGGACTGGAAATTCCTTCATCGTGAAAGTAAGTGTAGTGCTTTTAATAGTTAATAGCGCGGGAGAAGTGCCACTTTACAGCTATAGGGAAAAATATTCATACAGTACAAACCACGACTATATGGTAGACCTAAAAATGGAAACAAAGTGCTTAATTTATAATCCAATTAAGAACAAGATGGACTTGTGTGCAAACCATTTTCCATGACAAAAAAATCAATCTTCCCATTTTAATCAATCCCAGAGTACGTGTTTGATACAGTTCGAGCCCCCTCCAGTTTCAAATTATCTACCTGAAATCAGAGGCTCACCCAAAAAAGAATGACTTGCTAGTTCATTAGCACCAGACTGCTATTGCCCTGTAAGGCAGCGTTTCTCAGCCCGGTCCTCTGGGTCTATATTTTTGCTCCCTCCCAGCTCCCCCTGCCATTTTTGCTCTCTCCCTGCTCCCGCAAGATGAGGTCTGTCTGGGGGTCCCTGAGCACTGGACTGCGAAACACTGTTGTATGGTGTGGCTGATTCCAAACTCTGATCATGCAAATGATAATCCCCTGTCATTACCATCAGCATGTTTGTAAATGTATTTGGGAGTTAAAGACTGTAACCAAGTTGAAACTGGGACTAGGAAAGAGCAAAGCTAGAACATCCAGATAGATTCTCGGTGAAGGATTATACCTGTGAACCTTCCCGTGCCTTTGAAATGTCAAAACTCAATTAGTCCCCGAGGCATAGTGACATGCAGTACAGCCATGAATAATCCTGTAACCAACATCCAAAACACTCCTTCCTTTCAAGATGACATCTGAATGCAGAGCAGACAAAGACTGATGACAATGGAAAGGTTGTGATATACATATGTGAATTTGTTTACACTGATTATCCGATACAGTGGCCCAGTAAACCACAGGGCATGTGTTTAGGGGCTACCATGAATCAGATGCCAGCACTTCACACAGCACACACACAGTCCATGTATTCCTATCTTTATGAGGACTCTCCATTCATCACTATGGGCATAACCCTAATCCAAAGGGTGTTACATGACAACCTTAACACTCCACAGCCCTAACCTTAGCCATAAGTAACTAAACAAAATGAGACTTTTGGCATTCTTAGGCAGAAATTGGCGCATCCTTATGGAGACTGGAGTTGTGACTTATCAGGTCATTAACAAACATGTAACAAATGTGCACCCAGCAGGTCCTTAAAAAGTCCTTGGAAAAAATGTTCGGAAACAGGTGATCCCACCGAAAGGGCGGATCAACAAGGCATAAATCACTACGTTTGTGGGGCCCTGAGCCTGCGGCACGGGGCTGAGCTGCCGCATAATCGACCGGCGGGCCTGTGCCAATCGCTGCTGATTAATGACGACCAGCTGGTCCTTATCAGACTGATCGGGCTACCTGGAGGCTAAAGAGCCAGCTGGTCGCTGCAGAGGGGATCGCAGCCTAGGCAGTGAGCAGGGATGTGCAGGGGTGATGGGGTGACTTGGTAAATGAGTGAGTGAGTGAGTGAGCAGGTGGGTGAATAAATGGGTGGGTGAGTGAGTGAGTGAGTGAGCGAGCAAGTGGGTGAATTAATGAGTGAGTGAGCGAGCAAGTGGGTGAATTAATGGGTGAGTGAGTGAGTGAGCAAGTGGGTGAATAAATGGGTGAGTGAGTGATTGAGTGAATAGGTAACTGACAAGGTGAGTGACTGAATGAATGAGTGACTGGGTGAGTGAGTTAATGAGTGACTTACAGGGTGGATGAGTAAGTGCACTTATGATTATTGAATTGTGTTATGATTTATGAGAATTAAAGAATTCTTTAAGAATACAGGTGGAAGGTGACTTATCAGTAACAGGCTACAGTAGTTACTAAAGAAAAGTTCTTGATCTACAAGATAAAGATAAAATGGTGATAGAAGGAGGTGTTTTCAGTGGATCAACCTTGAAGAAAGGATACTGAATGTGGAGCCTAATGAGCGAATAAATTAATTTATCTAATATGGCTTTGACCTTGTTTGAACATCCCATATCTGAGTAACAGAATGGCTCACATTCCTTTGTCAAATCAGTCATCCATATGTTTTCATGAAAAGCAACACGTATAAGTTTTCTTGTATGAAAGTTGTAATAAACGCTGAAGGGTTTCTGTTGCGCTAGAGCGTGACACCGGCCCTGAATGTGCTCGTGGTGAGCCTGGAGTAGGTTACCCTGAATGCGCTTGTGGTGAGTCTGGAGTAGGTTACCCTGAATGCGCTTGTGGTGAGTCTGGCGTAGGTTACCCTGAATGTGCTTATAGTGAGTCTGGCATAGGTTACCCTGAATGTGCTTATAGTGAGTCTGGCGTAGGTTACCCCGAATGTGCTTGTGGCGAGTCTGGTGTAGGTTACCCTGAATGTGCATGTAGTGAGTCTGGTGTAGGTTACCCCGAATGTGCTTGTAGTGAGTCTGGCGTAGGTTACCCCGAATGTGCTTGTAGTGAGTCTGGCGTAGGTTACCCCGAATGTGCTTGTGGTGAGTCTGGCGTAGGTTACCCTGAATGTGCTCGTGCTGAGTCTAGCATAGGTTACCCCGAATGTGCTTATAGTGAGTCTGGCGTAGGTTACCCTGAATGTGCTTGTGGTGAGTCTGGCGTAGGTTACCTACCGACCAGGCGTCAGTGTAGTTTGCTGCACAACTCAGTCCTCTGAAGTTCATCTCCAGTCGAGGTCTCCGAGGTAAAGTAGGAGAAGTTCCCAACCTGATGTACAGTAGAATCATTAAACTAAAGCAGCATGGTAGCTTTTAGGCGTGATGATCAGGAAGCTTTTCTAAAGTACAGAGGCACCAACATTCCTGCTGCACCCCAATGCTACACGGCTTCGGGCAGCACCAGGCCCATGCTGAGCTTTCCACTTGAGTGTATAGTTTCCATGGTTGCATTGACAGGTGAGGTTCCCCCACATCCAGGCAGGACACCATCTGCAAATGGAACCAGTGAGGATGTAAGAGCCGCACCGTTACTGGATTTCATTTCTCACGCAGTAAATCGCGTCAGGTGTAATGAGGAAATCTGATTAGCGTGCTGTGCAGTGGGACGCTCCCTCATTTACTGTAGCAGAATGACGGCCTTAACGAGCCTGTCCGGAACACCTGTGCAGTACCAAAAGGGCTTACACACACTCAGATCTCAGATCAAATTTGTCAAAAAATCCCTCATCAGTTCCTTTATCTGCCCATAAAATATGTAGCATAAGGAGTGGGTTTTTGCATTAAGGGTAACTGAGGAAACTGAAGTACAAAGAGCTGACATTTCGGACAGATCCACTGTAACACTGATCATTTGGAGTGCGTGCAGAACGACATCAATGCTGGTACTTTGGGGTCTGTGTAGAGTCATGCGAATACTGATCTTTAGGGGTCACTGTAGAGTGATGCTAACACTGATGTTTTGGGGTCTGTGCAGAGTCATGCTAATACTGATCTTTAGGGGTCACTGTAGAGCGATGCTAACACTGATCTTTAGGGGTCACTGTAGAGCGATGCTAGCACTGATCTTTTGGGGCCACTGTGGAGCGATGCTAACACTGATCTTTTGGGGTCACTGTAGAGCAATGCTAACACTGATCTTTTGGGGTCACTGTAGAGCGATGCTA
>JAODKM010000008.1:20683907-20694731 GCA_026780845.1 Petrocephalus sullivani | reverse complement strand
ACCTTCCATTCATTTCTATGGGAAAAACCCTAATCCCTATCACGACACCCTTAACCCCAACCCAGCCCTAACCTTAAGCATACATAACCAACCCAAAAACAAGACTTCTGACATTTTTACTTTTTTGATTCCATTCACAGATTTTTTTTCTATGCAAGCCCACACACACACACACACACACACACACACACACACAAACACATCCAGTCACCGTGTCCCCATATTCTGCCTGTAAAAGCTGCCAGGAGCAGAGGGGGGGCACTCACCTGGAAGGGTTCATAGAAAAAGGCCTCCATGCCCTCAGACAGCCCCCGGATCAGCCCGAAAGGATTGCCCAGCACGTCGAGGCCCAACACCAGCACGTACATCTGCTTCAGGAACTGCAGGGAGCCACGGCAGAGTCAGAGTCCCGTCAGCAGAGTCATACCGCTGCTGTGGCTTGGGGAGTCCTTGTGTATAAGGTGTACGCAGAGTCCCCCACCTGCTCGGTGTAGTGGCGGGTCACGGCCCACATGAGCTTCTCCCGCCTGTAAAACTCATATCGGACCTCGAAGAAGGCTAATCTGTAGCAAGCAGAAGGTGCAGAGGTCAATGCGAAAACCGGGAGGGCGGAGTAACGGGGGGGTGGGGGGGGGTGGGGGGCCTGTCCGGCCTACAGTCCCAGAGCGCGTCGGGCGACTCACTTGAAGATGAGGTCATCGACGTCGGTGAGCGTCGCCCCGATGCTCTTCAGGAGCAGATTGAGTGACTGGATGGGCAGCGCGTCCTGCTGGCCGGAGTCGTCCCCGCTGGGGCCCAGAGACAGGCTGAGGTGCAGCTGGCGGGGCACAGAGCACGCTCAGCATCCGTCACCGTCAGCACCGGCCAGCGGGGGGGCTGGGCCTCCGACCGGCCGCAACATTCCGCGACGGAAAGGCCGATCGCTCACCTTGATGGGCGAGATGTGGAAGTGCTCGAAGAAGCTGAGGCCCGACGTGTCCGTCATCGAGGCCTCCATCAGCTCCGCCCGCAGGCTCTCCAGGTCCTGCTCGATGAGCTTGGTCTGCGAGGCGGGCACAGGCCGCGGTGCCATCAATCACCCGGCGGAGAGCCAGCGGGCAGCCGCGGCTAGGCGGCCTGGCCGCTAGCGTTCATTAATGATCGCGGGGACCGCGGCTGTCTGGCGGCTCGAGGAGAATCACCAAATACACGCACGCGCGTTCAGAGAGACCAGGAGAGCGTAACCCCTTTAATCCCAATATTTTCCCTGCAAAATAAGCGCATGCATGCAACCTCCCTAACACATAATGCGCATGTTGGTTATGTTAGCGACAATTGTTGCCGGTGGGATTAAACGGGTTAGGATATATAAAGCAAACGGGTATATGACATACAAAACGACTCTCGGATCGACACTAGAGTGGCACTGCTCTGAGATAAGGTGAGGAGTCGTTAACTAGTCCGCTTACCCTATTAAATGGTGAGCGTTTTATCGAAAACAGTACTCAGTTACGATTTAGTAAAATTACTGCACGATCGCTGCAGCCAAAGGGGGCGGGGCCGCACGGTGACAGCGGTTGCACCAGCCAATCACCTTCTGCGTCTCTGCCCGTGGGTCCGTGGCGGCGGTAAACAGGGAAATGACGGCCCCCAGGAAGCCCTGATCGATCTTCACCGCCATCTCTTGAACCAGGGCCATGAAGTACCTGGGCGCAAGCAGGATGCTCGTTACCGCTAAGCCCTACCTTCACGCGCCAGCAAGGCCACCATCGGCAGCTCCGCGCTTACGTGGCACAAAATCCCCAGCAATCGCCAGGTACGGCTAGCATCCCAACCACAGGATAACAGATACGGCAGAAACACTCCTGCTTTTCGAGAAAAGTGAGCGGCAAACATACTTGAACTGCATGACTTGGCTGTGCTCATTAAACCTGGTGATGATGCTGATGTCTATGAAAGGCTTTGGCTCTGCAAGAGAAGGAGGGACATCTCAGTCTCCGGCGGTGTAAAAACGCTGTGATAAAAGGGCCCCTGCTGGATGGGGACCGGCGGCCACATACCGGAGTCTAAGGCGATGGACTTGGGCGGGGGGACGGGGTGGAACACGATGGGGAATATCGCACCCGTGAGCTGGTTGTCCACCTGGTTCGAGGAGAAACAGATTGAAAGGCATGTGCCGTGACCGGCTCAGAAAGGCGTCACGTGAAGCATATTCCATCGTGCTCTTCATTTTTTAAGATGCATGTCGAGGTGAGAGCAAAGCCAGGGGTCTGAGCACAGGGTCAACCATTTTTCGGACGGTTAAGGATCTCGCTCAAGGCCCCATCGGAGATGTGGGTGCTAAAGTCGATCACAGGATTCAAACCGGCGACCTTCCAATTTCAGGCACAGAGGCTGAACTCGCCGAGCTCCACACCGCCCCCTGCTGTTCATCATTAATACTGGCAATGAGCAGAATTCGAAGCCGCACTGGAGGTCTGAGACGTGGCCGGAGAATGCGGGGGAAGGTGTTACCTGGAGCCAGTGCAGCTGGGCTCGGAGACTCCGCTGGTGATGGGACTGCTTAAACTCCACCTGGATCCCCGACAGGAAGTTCCTCCTGATCATGTAATTGAAGGGCTGCCGCATGACCATGGGCACCTTGCCGAAGTTCACCTGCGAGCGAGTGACGGGTTTACTCGCTGGCTAAGGGTTTTCCGCGTTTTTGCGTAATGTTCCAGAAGGGGTATGACAGGTAGGACCAACAGCTTTCATTATTTTTTTCTTTGCTCTTTAGCTTTGTGAGGATATGAGACGGTTTAAAACACTTAGAGGAACCCCAGTGACAAGCCACCTCCACATGGAAACTCTCGGCATGACGAGCGAGGAAAAGCCAAGACGTGAGAAGGTCTCACCTCGATGTTGGTCTCCAGCTTCACCCAGCCGGACTCGCCGCTCCCAGACACGTACGCCTGGTAGGCCTTCTCAAGGAGGTTGATGTTCTTTTGGTTAAAGGGCTTCCAGCGATTCTTTGGTTTCATCTCCCACACGACACCGGAGCTGAGCGGGGTCAACACATAGCGTGTAGCACATTGGCGTGAAAGCCAAGCACCCGGCATGCGTGTACGGCAGCACGCTTAGCATGTTACCTGGTGATGCCCACGTAGGCCACCTCCTGCCGGCTGTCGTTGTTGACGAGCGACAGTCCCAGAGTCTGCAGGGAGATGGTGACCTCCTGCTGGAACTGCTCCATTTCCTCGGCCTGTCGAGCCTTGGTGACCAGGGCCACGTCCTCGGTGAAGAGCAGCACCCGCTGCCGGCCGTCCAGGAAGGAGACCCAGTGGATCTGCGTCGCGTCGTCAGAGGCGAACTGGCCACACTCGTCCTGCAGAGGGTGGGGCGCCACTCTGATCGTTAGACGGCTCATGCGGGCTTCAGCGGCCCAGCAGCTGAATTGACTCCAGAGCGCCACCTGGAGGGCACGGGGACTCCCACCTTGACCAGGTCGAGTTCCCCCTTCTGCTCCCTGTAACTCCAACTGAGTCTCCTGATCCCAGCGGGGTCGTCCCAGGCAAAACGCCGGACCTCTCCTGGCTTTAGCTCCTGAGCCTCTGAGGCGCTGCTGGGGAAGGACCACAAAAAGGAGAAAGAGAATGAAGACAGGGGGAAACGCGCTTTTACTGCCACAGGTGATGGTCGGCAATGGAAAAGCGATCAGGCTCAGACACTGAGGAATACTAACGAATTATTATACGGCAAAACTGAAGAAATGTCATCCTCCAAATTCTCACGGAGGTGAACGCTGTTCGGAAATTGACTAAGATGTGAAACCCCTCCACTCTCCAAAATGTGCCCCATCCATCAGGAGAAACATCATAAAAGCCCTCATGGCGAGGTGCCCTGCGTGCCCCCCGCCCACTCCGCCCCGCGAATCTGCTGCTCGGCTTTACCTCTGTCGGAAGCTGACGGTCACCCAGGACGTGTGGTTCACGAGCAGGGCGGGGGCTGCGCCCTCGTAGTAGTCAGTGAAGCTGATCACGGCGGAGTGGTCCGAGATGCTCACGTCTACTATGACACCCCCATACTGAAAAGCAGCAGGACACGGGCAAATAAACACTCGTAAGTGCAAATCCTTAGGATCTATACAGGCACAGTGGTCACACTTTACTTTAAGTTGTCGTCAATAATGCATTCGATACCTTCATAATGCATTGTAATGGTCTGTATAAGACTTAATAAACAGTCATAAGGCACTATAGTGTCGATTATAATACTTTATAAGCTCCAAAGCAGCTTCTAATCTATTATGAATTACAGATACCTTCATAATGCATTATAATGGTTAGTATAAAAATTAAGCATACTTTGTACTGCATTATGAAGGTGTCTATAGTGCATCACAGAGCATCCATAATGCATAATAAGCATAGCTATAATGTGTTATGCTCATTTATAAATTATTTACGACTATGTTTATAGCCACGACCCAGGCACAGAGCTTTATGAATGCGTTCATAATATTCTGATAGATATGGTATTCAGGGAAAGTGGTTCATGTAAAACACTTACTGTAAATAGGGGATCAGCGTATTGCCCAAATGTCTTACATGATTAATAAAAGACTAATTCTCTCTGCTCCATCACTCTGCTTTCACATCACACACCACCTTCCACATCTCCACCTCACCCACATGGCTCCGCCCCCCGTCATTTGTCTGTTTGCTCATTGGGGGGGGGGGGCTGTTGAGCTGGGGAGTTATTTTGGTGACACTGCAGGACGGCGAGGTCTTCAGCCTGACGGGGGGGTGACAGTGACAGTGACCCACCTTGTCCATGCTGAGCAGGGTGCCACTGTCCTGCTTGTTGAAGAAGAAGGACTTGGAGGAGGATTCAGAGCCGACGACCCGGACACAGAGCTTCCCGGTGGAAGACTCGGGCCACAGCGGAAGACACTGCAGCGGGGGAAAGGGGAGGTGTTCAGAGACACGGCGACTCCGTGCGGGGGATGCTGGGGCCCTGACCCCGTCCACGCTACCTCTTTGGTGCCCACATAGTGCCAGCGCTGGTTCACGGCGCTCGGGTCGCTCGGGACCTCGCCCACCTCCAGCTCGTAGGAGGACCTGTTGACCAGCGTGTAGAAGGGGCTCATGGTGACGATGCGGCTCAGATTGAAGCTGCTCATCTGGATGCTGACGCCCACCTGTAAGGGCAACAGTGCAACGTTATCAATGAAGACCAAAGCCACGACCAATCGAACGACGATTCAAAGACATGGCAAATCCATCTCAGATGCAGAACGCCTTACCAGGTAATCCATAGTGCTGGCGGGACACTTCACACATCCGTAACTACCCACTGTGTCCAAGGAGAAGCCATCAGACCAGTTGCTGGTGGAGACGCATAGCTGCAGCTGAAAAGGCGAGGGAATCACAGCAGCATTAGGGTTGGCCTCTGAGTGCACATGGGGGGCTTCGGGGGGGGGGGGCGGCAGCTAAACCTTGTTTTTGCTGAAGAGGTTCTTCTTCTTGAAGGAGAAGAGGACGACGTCGCGGAAATCGGCGGGGTGCTTGACGTGCACGTCCTCGGCTCGGTACTGCAGCACGCGCGAGGTCTTGTTGATTATCCAGTACGGACTGAAGACGGAGAGCAGGAGGCGGCCGCCCACGTGCGACACGTGCACGCTGACGTCCACCGCCAGCTTCTCGGCGGAGTCGCAGGAGAAGCAGACCGGGAAGAACTCGGCCATGGCCTGGTGTATCCTCACATGGCTGTTCCAGTTGCGGCCCTGGTACCGCATCAGCACCAGCTCCATGATCTCGCCGCCGATGCGAGCGTTCAGCACGTCGGCCGCGCTGCCCTCGTGCAGCTCGTAGGTCTCTGCTGACCCCTAGAGGTCCGCCAAAAACGCTCCGTGAGAGCGAGCCAGGCGGGGTGAGCCGTCGTCAAGCACAAGGTTTTTTTAAAGTGCAGTTAAAGCAGGGGTCTCAGACTTTAATAACCTGAAGGCCACTGACTCGGGGGTCTTTACCCAAGGGAGGGCAAGCAAGCTGTTTCTTAAGCCAAAAGAGAAACAGTTGGGTGGTGTTGGGGGGAGGCGTAAGTTACATAATTTTTTTATTCCCTGTAGAAAATGAAAGGAAAGTGTACCTGTGGGCCAGATTTCATTGCATAAATTACAAATATGTTGCGGGCTGTATGAATGCTGTCTGTGGCCCGTGGGCTGGTACCCTGAGACCTCTGCCTTAAAGGGTGAAAACCCAGCAAACGCGTAAAGAGCGCGTAAAGAGCGCGTAAAGAGCGCGTAAAGAGCGCGGCGAGAGCACGGACGTCACCTCCAGCAGGAAGCGGATGGAATAGGGCAGCAGGTTACGCAGCGTGACGGAGGGGTGCAGGTGGATGATGTAGGCGGGGTCCCAGTCGTCCCCGCCCTGACAGGAAATGAAGCGCAGGTCGTCGGGCACGGCCAGCGTGCTGACCACCAGCGGCAGGAAGTGGCTCTCGCTGGCCGGGCACTGCAGCACTGACTGCACCTCCGAACTGCAGTGCACCTGCTCCTTCCAGGCGATGCAGGTGGACGACTCGCGGTACTGACCCTCCAGGGGCCCCACGGGCATCAGGAAGAGCTGGCACCTGGGGCGACACCGAGCGCGACCCCGTGAGAGACTGGAGGCAGGCAGTGGCGGCATCCACCATCGCTCAAACCATGAGTCTGCAGGCAGGCCCCCTGCTGGCCACAAACAGTCACTACACCAAATAAACACATTCCTTATCTAGGCGCTGCCGAAGTAGCAAGTTATTCTAACCAGCTAGCTAGCCATGATCTTCTGACTCGACGCATTAATTTAGCTTTCTGAGTGGGACCCCAGAAACGGGAAACCCGCCCCTGTGAGCTGGCCCAGGAAACCCCAGATCACAGGAGTCACAAGCTAAATCAACCACACGGAGGCTCCAGGTCATTTCGGCTGTACATGCAGAACGCGGCGCAGAGATGCCGTTTGCCGCCGTGACCTTCAGACATCGCTGCGGCCGCAGACAGGGGAAGGTTTGCGGTACCTGTATGAGTCGAGGGCGACATGAAGCTCCTTCTCAGGCTCGGCCACACCAATGTGCATCAGACCTTGCAGAGTCGGGCAGTATTTCAAGATGGCGAAAGGCACAGAGAAATGGTTCTTAATCTAAAACAAAAAAAAAGAAAATCACACATTAAGCGGCTGCCTGCCTGGGCAGGACCGGCCAGCATTCTCTCCCCTCTCCCCGGCACATGTACCGTTCTGCATAAATGATGCTGCAACGGCCTGCCACACACGCTTATCAAGAGCCTTGGGGCAACCGCGTTGTGAAAGGCACTATATAAAAATAAACTGAATTCGAGGTTAGCAAGTCACTGCAAAGAGCTTGGGGTCCTCACCTGCAGAGGCGAGCGCACCGTTATGACTTTGTTGCCTTCCGCGGCATCTATCTGCACCAGCACAGACACTGCATCCTGCTGCACGGGACTGCGGACGTTGTAGAGCCTCCGACCGGGTCTGTCTACGGGGATGTTCGTCACCTCGCTGTAGCCAGTGGGAACTGAAGCGTTCGAAGTATTCAGAGGACACAGAAGTTGGACAAAAACACACTTAGACATATCAAACAGCACTGCCAAGCAGAACCTCTGTCATGCTGAAGTCTGACGCAGATATCAGGAAGATTTTGCTGCGTCTGATTATTTGGATTCCTTCCCCACTAATGGAAACTTCCCGGAAGCTAACGGCACGTCTGCGGAAAGGTGTGAGGGGTGCTGACCGAGGCTGAGGTTGAAGAGACAGCTCTCCTGGCGCTGCAGGGCGGACAGCTTGCCACGGGCGGAAGGCTCGAAGACAAAATGTTCCAGATCGACACTCTGGTCCACCCCCACCTCGTGCAGCTTGCCCGAGGATGGCGAGCCCACCATGCGCAGGCTGGCACTGTGCTGCACGAGGAGTGGGATGCCCAGGGCGTTGCGGATGGTAAAGGGTGCCTTCTCTTTCAGAGAGTGGTCAAAGGTCGATGCCGTTCCCTCGGAGAATGCCTGCACGACGTCGCCAAGGAAGATCAGGTCATTAAAAATGCAGCTGGTGAATGAGGCATCAACCTAATCGGTCTTACATTGTAGCCCAATGTAGGAAACTGACCATCAGCTCCTACACCGGGAGCGTACACCAGGCCCTTGCCCACCCTTCTAGTACAGTGACCATGACCGGCAGGGGGCCCCCAAACCTCGGGGAGCTTCTGCTTTCCAACACAACAAAGTTCTAATGACATCCACAGAAGCTCAGGTCTGTAGATGCCCCCCGCTGTCCGTTACGCATCACCAGACAGCGGGACGTAGCAAAATAGGCAGAGAAAGGAGACGGGCTCCATTTGGAGGGAGTATCTGCCGCTTAGTGATAAGAGCTTATCGGCCGAGCATCAGCAGCAGCAGGGATGCTAACAGTTTCCCAGATCTGATGTGCGTACAGGAGTCTCACGCTGCCCAGTTAAAATGCTCCCCGTGGGACAGGTCAGTCTCAGCATACCTGTGCCAAGTTGGCGAAGACATTGAGGCTGCACTTGGACACGGTGATGTTCATGGTGTCCTTTGAGCAAATGCTGATGGCGGTCTGGGGCTCGGGGACTACCATGAAGTCATCTCCCGGAACTGGACTTCTGCCTTGGGATGGATTGTTCTTCATCTGCGAAGAGAGTTCACAACCTGGAACTCACTCTGAAACGAGCCAGCACGTGACAACGTTACTGACGATTAGCTGAGGAGGCCACACCTCTAATTTGAGGTTCCATCGGCGCGTTCCGTTCTCCACCCTCTCAATGAGAGGCTCCCACACAGCATGGCTCTCGTTGAAGTAATTGACCTGAAGAAGGTGCCAGAGAGCAAAACACTTGCCTTCAGAACTCTCTAACATTCAATAAATGTCAAGATGTATGGATTCAAGCAGTAAGAACCAAGGACGACCAAACTATATTCAATCAATCCACATTATTCAGTTATTTAAAAATGACATTACATGCATCATGATTATATAGTGTTAATAATCCCATTAACAATGGAATATCTGTGCAAAAACACTTGTTTGTTTCAATGACGGACTAGTAATCCACAGGGCATGGTCCTTTACATCCCAAACTCGGACTCTGATCTATCAGTACTCCTCACCTCCAGGGTCATGTCAGCACTGATGTTAAGGTAGGAAGACCAGTTCTTGGCGGTTCCACACAGAGAGGACTCTGCTAAGAGTAAGGGCATGGTGCGATGGCCCATCCCCGACTCCAAGGTCACCTGCACCACCTTGACGTCCACGCTAAAGCTCTCGCCAGCATTCCTGCCAGGCTGCTCACTGAAGTTCTCTGTGATTTCACGAGCAGAATCCACCCCCAGGAACCAGTAGTTGCACTGTTGTATGCTCATGACGGACCAGAGGTTGCCGATATCGACGGCCTTCTCCTCGCCTTGATCGTCTTTGGGTTTGGGGCTCATGGCTGCCATGATGGTCATGACCGTGTTGAGAATGACCGGGGAGATCTGAGAAGAGAGTCACGCATTTTGGGTGGTTCCTTAAGCTTCCACCAGGGCTGTCAACCTTGCCAACCATAACCCTGCTAGCTTTAGTTGCAAATTCAAAATGCATTATTCCTTTGATTGTTCATCAATTTTGATAAAAGAATAGTATGAGTAATTTAAATAGAATTTAATTGCCACACTAAATATACAGACTATAATATATATTTGATGTACTGTAATTTGATTATATATGCGATTAAATGTCAAGGTGTGTGATTAATTGCAGTTCAAAGAATAATCAGTTTGACAGCCCTACGAATTGCTCATACTACTGTCCCACTGAGGTATGACAATTAACGCAATTAAAGTTAACACAAGCATAGAAATTACACTGCCACTAAGAGTAACGCTAACCTTGGCAGCCTTCATTTTTTATTATGATATTTAATTATCCATTTAAATATGGACATTTTGAGGGAAAGACATGTTCAGGATCTTCTACCTTAACAATGACCTCCTCCACAGTTAAAAAGCCTGTCAGCGGTTTAACTGTAGACATTGACGTTTCCAGGACCACAGAACATGGACGTAGCACCTGTGAGATCAGAGACAACTTCACCTCCTCAGACATCAGCTTAGTGAGGAGAAAATCCAAACTTGGCTTTAATGATGTCGAGAGGAACGGCAGCTTCTCACCGTGGTGACAGCCTTGTCCTCCTTGTTCCTGATGAAGGGGCAGGCCAGGACTTTGAGCTCCCTTAGGTTGGCCTTCATTGTCTGAGAACCTTCCTGAGACACCAGGTTGAAGTTGCACTGAAAGGAGGCAACCAGCGCAGGGGCGTCGGCCTTCATGAGGTTAGCAACGAACACCACCTCGGGGTCCAACACCACAGCCTGGATGGTCATCTTTGGCACGGAAGCTGGAAGGAAGGAATGGAGAGAGAGAGAGAGAGAGAAAGGAAGGAATGGAGAGAGAGAAATAAAGAGAAAGGAAAGGAAGGAAGGAAGGAAGGAATGGAGAGAGAGAAAGGAAGGAATGGAGAGAAAGAAATAAAGAGAAAGGAAAGGAAGGAAGGAATGGAGAGAGAAAGAAAGAAAGGAAGGAAGGAGTGGAAAGAGAGAAAGAAGGAAGGAATGGAGAGAAAAAGAAAGAAAGAAAGGAATGGGGAGAGAAAGAAGGAAAGGAAGGAAGGAATGGAGAGAGAGAAAGAAAAAGAAAGTAAAAGAAAGAAAGGAAGGAATGGAGAAAAAGAAAGGAAGGAATGGAGAGAGAGAAAGAAAGAAAGAAAGATGTATCCGTTAAGGCAGCATACTAATTAAAGGGTTTCTAAGAATTGTTTCTATGAATT
>JAODKM010000008.1:20644902-20658850 GCA_026780845.1 Petrocephalus sullivani | reverse complement strand
CCTCCCGTGTGCTGTCTGTCCCATCCCGCCCGCCCCCCGTTCCTGTCTCTGTCCAGCCCCGCCCGCCCCCGCATTATTTCTGTCCATTCCCGCCCGCCCCCGCTGTCTGTCTCTGTCCAATCCCGCCCGCACCCACAATATTTCTGTCCAATCTCACCCGCTCCCACAATATTTCTGTCCAATCCCGTCCTCGCATAGTTTGTCCCGGACACCTGCGTGTTTGTGTATGTGTATGTATATATGTATATATGTATATGCCATGGCTGATCGGATTTACACGCACGGACACTGATTATGTGTGCGAGCTAATCCTCAAACATCAGTTCCATTCTCCATTCTCCATTCTGCCAAAAATCGGAAACCCGCTGTGTAATTTTTAGCCGCCCGCAGCAGCCGTAAAACCGCCCGCTCCCGCGAGATTTCCGTTGGGTCCCGCGGGACCCGCGGGATCCCAGTCCCAATGCAGGGCTCTAGGGGAAGGCCACAAGCGCCAAAGGTCGGGTGCCAGAGGCCGGGTGCCTGAGGCGGGAAGGCCGCAAGCGCCAAAGGTCGGGTGCCGGAGGCGCGAAGGCCGCAAGCCCCAGAGGTCGGGCGCCGGAGGCGCGAAGGCCGCAAGCCCCAGAGGCCGGGTGCCGGTGGACAGGAGCCGACCCTCCTCTTTATATGAATGCTGATAAACAGGACCAGGGGTTGGGCTCAGTGTATGTGTCTGTGAGGAAGAACCCATTACGCTCTACCCTAAACATATAATGGACATTAAACTTGCTTCCCACAATAACACAAAAGCAAATATCATAAAGTAACTGAAAACACAGAATCTCTTACATTATATTTCATATGCAGTTTTTTTTTTTTTTACACGGGTGTCAGAAAGTCAAGAATCAGGACACAGCGGGGCGGGGGACTGAACACAGGACAAAGACAGTGGAGGACGCCCAGAGCTCCGCCATGGTGGAAAACCCACCTCTGCAAGCGGGCCGCTACAGTGGGTCGGAGCTCCACTATGGCGGGACACCCGCCACTGCCGGCGGCCTGCAGGCACCCCGGAGCTCCGCTATGGCGGGATACCCACCTCTGCAGGTGGCCCGGAGCTCCGCTATGGCGGGATACCCACCTCTGCAGGTGGCCCGGAGCGCCGCTATGGCGGGATACCTGCCACTGCAGGCGGCCTGCAGGCGGCCTGGAGCTCCGGTATGGCGGGATACCTGTCACTGCCGGCGGCCTGCAGGCGGCCCAGAGCACCGCTATGGCGGGATATCCACCTCTGCAGGCGGCCCAGAGCTCTGCTATGGCGGGATACCTGCCACTGCAGGCGGCCCTGGAGCTCCGCTATGGCGGGATACCGACCACTGCAGGCGGCCTGCAAGCGGCCCAGAGCTCCACTATGGCGGGATACCCACCTCTGCAGGCTGCAAGCTGCAGGGCATCCTCGATGCGCTGCAGCTCCTTTTGTTTGGCCTCCTGGATGTATTTCTCCTCTTTTGCTGCATCGTACTTGATAGCTGTAAAAAAAAAAAAGAAAAAAAGAAAGGCGTCACTAACTTCCCTCCATTTGCTTTTATTTATTCAAACAAAGTTTGTTTAATTAAATTAATTAAAACTAGAGAGACCACATATAACACGAACAGGCTGGTATCAGATTTCGAATGTATGGATTGAAATGTTATATTACGCCCCTCTGGCTCCCAACCGCCGTCTGCAGCGTGCTAACCTGCCTGGAGAGCAGAGGCTCTGCTTATCAGTATGACTCTGTTGTTTACTTAGGCCTCAACGTTTGAGCTCAAGGAAAAATAAATATGAAGTTTGAACACTTGCGTTAATGAGATCCAATTCTAAAAAAAAGGCTCTTCCGCGCGTGAGCCAGTGCTGTCGCTCAGTGCCGCCGCTTTCACATAAAAAAGCCGGCCTTTAGAGCCCACTTGTGCAAGCTCCCCCCCGCATGACCCAGTGAAGGCTACCGTGGCGTTACAATGTTTGGGAAGGCTGGGGAAGCAAACTGTGCCTCAACGAAACATGTAGTGCAATACAAAAATAAAGAAATGCAAAAAAAAAGGAACACGAGGGCAGCAGATTTGAATTTGGACACATAGCTCTCCAGATTTGAATTTGGTCTTTGGAGTTTGGTGGCGATGTGGCGAACAGCTAGCGAGAACATAGCAGCCATCCCAGAGGTGTGGTTTGATGGTAACAGCAAAAGCAGCCCAGCAAAGCCCATCATCCTTGTGGACAGAGGACCAAACCGGCTATTCCAGCAGCGGGTGATTCTTTTGAAAACGTGACAGGTGATTTCATAAGAGCTTTAGAATCCACCTCGCTGGAATGAAACATTAAGCCACATATAACCGTGAGATCGTACTTACTGCCCAAGGCCCTTTTTCAACGTGTTCTACATGCCAGGACGGCAGTTATGAAACGCTCATAAAACAGCACAGCTAGTCAGGGCACACACAGGGGAAACAGAATCTTTAGGGATTTATGGTTTGGGAGTTTATTCAGAGCCGTCGTAGGGTCTGCAGTTGCAAAAGCATTTGGATAAATTAAAAAAACTTTTTGTAACACCAGAATCGAGAATTTAAGTAGTTGGAGTTTGTGGTGCAATAGCAAGATCCATAAACAGTGCAGTTTATTACCCCGAGCAGAAACATCTCACCCACATCACAGGCCTCGTGATTGTTATGATGTCAAGATTCAGTGTCACAGGGTTGTTTTTCTTTAGTTAACAGCTCTCTGGTCTATGGCGGAATGGTAACAGAAAGGGTCCTACTCATAAACCTTGCCATTTCATTATTACTAGTTCTACTTTTTACAATGTCGCTTTTATGGTGTCTTTTCCAAAAGTGATTCCCGAAGCCAGTGGCCCAGCTCAAGGCTGTACTGGAGACATGGAGATTTGTGACAGAATGATCAAAGGCAGGGCGGCCTCGAACTAGCTACCTACTGGAGAAGGCGGTGTGAATGGGTCGGCACTTACTTGCACCTGGGACCACCAGGAGGTAGAGCCCATCGAGCGTAGCAACGACAGCCTCGCTGTAGAGATTCTTCCAGGGGATCTTGAGGGTTAGCTTTCCTGAAACACACACAGGCAACAGTCACTCTCTCTCCCCCAGAAAACCATCTTTACCCATTTTCTGTAAAATGACATGCACTGATTAACTTCACTGCCGTGTATTCTGTGTGTTTCAGAAGCAGTGTGTCTTTTGACACCTCCATAAGGTATGTACAGCTTATGATAATCTTGTTCCACAGTCCTTTTGACAGGTTCACTTTGCTCTGGGTTACGATACCAAAGCCAGCAGACTTTTTTTTCCATCCATTGAGGGGACAACACAAAGTGACATTGATTTTTGAGAACACCGGGTCAGACAGGTCCTGGAATAACAGGAGGTTAAGGGCCATCCTCAGGGGCTCAATGGTGACATCACTCTGATCTGGAGACCTTCGGTCATGCCCTGCCTTCCTGCCCCTCCCAGTCTCTCCCCAGGGTGGCTAACGGGCCACGCCTGTTTGTCTCTCCCCGGGGTGGCTAACGAGCCAGGCCTACTGCCTGTTTGTCTCTCCCCAGGGTGGCTAACGAGCCACGCCTGCCGCCTGTTTGTCTCTCCCCAGGGTGGCTAACGCCTGCCGCCCGTTTGTCTCTCCCCAGGGTGGCTAACGAGCCACGCCTGCTGCCCGTTTGTCTCTCCCCAGGGTGGCTAACGAGCCACACCTGCTGCCTGTTTGTCTCTCCCCAGGGTGGCTAATGAGCCACGCCTGCTGCCTGTTTGTCTCTCCCCAGGGTGGCTAACGCCTGCCGCCTGTTTGTCTCTCCCCAGGGTGCCTAATGCCTGACATCCGTTTGTCTCTCCCCAGGGTGGCTAACGAGCCACGCCTGCTGCCTGTTTGTCTCTCCCCAGGGTGGCTAATGAGCCACGCCTGCCGCCTGTTTGTCTCTCCCCAGGGTGCCTAATGCCTGACACCCGTTTGTCTCTCCCCAGGGTGGCTAATGAGCCACGCCTGCTACCTGTTTGTCTCTCCCCAGAGTGGCAAATGAGCCACACCTGCTACCTGTTTGTCTCTCCCCAGAGTGGCTAACAAGCCTGCTGCCTGTCTGTCTCTCCTCTCGTTTCAGCCCTTGTGTCACTCCAGCCGCCAGTTGTTTGCCCCCTTGTTAACCCTGCATAAGAGTGCCTCCCAGTCACGGGCTCCCCAGTCTAGTCATTGATGTCGACCCCTGAGTGTGCCTGTAGCTTACCTTGCCCTGAGCTTCTGCATTGGGCCCTGCGTGGCCCCTCTGCTCCTTAGAGTGGAATAATGCTCCCATTGTTTGTCCCCGATCCTGGCTCTCGTCTCTGATTCAGTCTGGCCGTGACGCCTTCCGATCACAAGCACAGTGCCCCGAGCCACTTTGCCACCCACCAAAATATGCTGCAATTACAAGGTGGCGCCAGGCAGGGGCCTGCTTTTCCTACCGGCTCAAAGGTACATCAAAGGATTTCCTCTGTTATTATGAAGCTTGTAGCCCTTCTGTGAACATCAGGATAAACATAATCCCAGCTGCATTCAGAGTAGTCCAATTCAGCATCTGCTGCATCTCAGGCACCTCCACAGCCTTTTCAACTGGTGATCTCAATTCACCGATAGTTGGCTCTGACTTGCGACCATGACAGAGGAAGCAGCCTGAGTCTCCTGCTGCGGGATAAAGCCCTCATAAACTAACTAGGATTGCACCCACTCTCCCTTTAACCATCGCAAACTGGTGAAAGTGAAGACAGCAACATCCACGCTACGAGAGGGCGCAGAAAAAAAGAAAAGGTAAAATGACTAATAAACGAGACCTAGCGGAAACCTCATACAATATGGCCGACACACATACGGAGAGCGGCCTGTCAATAGTGCTCACAGAGCTTGAAAATTTACGGAAAGAGCTGAACGATGTTCTGGAGCGCACATCCAAACTCGAGCAATAACTAACTGAGGCTGAGCAAAGAGTTAGCGATATGGGAGATGACATGCCGCGAGCCATTCGCTACTCACTTCACAGAGAAGCAAAGCTATCTGCCAGATGCGAGGATTTAGAATTGCGAGCAAGAAGGAATAATTTGTGTATATATGGGGTAAAAGAAGGGGAAGAAAAGGGTAACATGGCTGATTACGTGATCCACTTGATGCGCGGCCTGCTCGGCATGCCGGATGATGCGGACCCCACTTGATGCGCGGCCTGCTCGGCATGCCGGATGATGCGGACCCCACATGACGCGCGGCCTGCTCGGCATGCCGGATGATGCGGACCCGACTTGACGCGCAGCCTGCTCGGCATGCCGGATGATGCGGACCCCACTTGACGCGCAGCCTGCTCGGCATGCCGGATGATGCGGACCCCACTTGATGCGCGGCCTGCTCGGCATGCCGGATGATGTGGACCCGTGTATAGAAAGAGCACACCGCTCACTGACGACCAAACCCACAGACTCTACACCGCCGAGGTCCATTATTCTCCGGTTTTCTGACTATAGAGTTAAGGACAAGGTGCTCCAACAAGCCTGGAAACTCCGGGAGATTGCACATCAAGGCCAGCGGATTTATTTTGGAGAGGACTACACGGCAGAAATACATGTGACCAACAGATGAGCCCAGAACCGCATTATAAAGTCTACACCAGGGAAGGAATTTAATACACTGCATTCAGAGAGACCATTTAAGCTTTCCCCCAATCAGTCGTCTCCATCTTCAAGAAATGCTTCGGTTTTCCCCAATCAACAGTCTCCTTCTTAAAGATTGCTTTGTTTTCCCCCCAATCAGCCATCTCCTTCTTAAAGATTGCTTTGAATTTTCAATCCTCCCACATAAAGGTCATTATACGCTCTTCACTTTGGAATGTAATTCGCTAAACTTCCTCATCCCACATTATCACAAGACTCAAAATCAAAGCATGATGGTAGAACACAAGCAGCACCAGGTTTTAAACGTACATAGAACAGACTTCACGCGCACACACACACACACACACACACACATATACACACATACAAAGAGGGACAAACACAGAGAGACACACACAGAAACCCACACATACACACACGTACACAGAGAGATACACACAGATGCACACAGAGAGACACACACAGACACATAAGGTTAAAAACAGAAAGCTGGCCAGCTCTCATTCTTCATCGACCTCACCCGCCCCCCATGAGAGCTGAGGTCAGCACGGTGGAGATACTCACCGACCTGCCCCGCTTTCACCTTGAAGGGGACATCCAGCTCACTCTGTCAGGAAAAGCAGAATTGAAGTTAATCTCAACAAAGATGCTACACAGTCACATGGTATGTAAACGAGAGAGAACTAAACTGCGTATACACAAGGCCCAGACTGCACAGCATGCTCAGAACAGAAGAGTAGCTAGACTCCGAATGCCAGGAGTTATGTGCCTAACACACCTGCAGGAGGCGCTCACAACTACTGGCCAAGATAACAGGTCCAGTATAAAGGCCACCATCCCACCACAGAGTCACGCTGACTATGCCGCAGAGGGGGTCCACTGGTCCCAGCTGTAGCACAACTAAACGTCATGAAGCCTTCATTCATTCATTCATCCATCCATTTACCATACTGCTTTATCCATTGTGGGTCGCGGGAAAGCTGGAGCCGATCCAAGCCGACTACAGGCACAAGGCGGGGTACACCCTGGACAGGGTGCCAATCCAACACAGGGCAACACAGAGACAGACAACCATCCACACACACAGTCACACCTATGGGCAGTTCTAGAGTAGCCAATCGACCTAATCTGCATGTCTTTGAACTGTGGAAGGAAACCGGAGTACCCGGAGGAAACCCACGCGGGCACAGGGAGAACATGCAAACTCCAGACAGAAAGGCCCCGGGGATCGAACCCAGGACCTTCTTGCTGTGAGGTGACAGTACTAACCACTGTGTAGCCCAGGAATCATAAAAAAAATGAATAAATAAAGCAAAAAACTGTTGTCTGAATAGGCCGGGACAGTAATGAGCTGAGATGCCAGACTATTTTAATGACATCAGAAGCAGTGAGGGCCGCGAAACCCGAGCGACAAGCCGACAGCCGACATGATCACATGACAGCTCAGCGTCACCACAAGCAAGGCGCGACGCCACGTGGCGCGGTTAGCACCCCCGTCTCCTGCTGAGGAGAAGCTCCTCACCCCTGTCACACTTCCAGCTCGCAGCTGGCCTTTAACGCCTAGACCAGTTCCACTTTAGGACAGTCAGATCATACCAGACCTGTTAGACCACAGCAGCAAGACGGCACACAACAGGATATAAGCCCCATATCCAAACACCACCCGACTGCCAGTGACTCACTGGGAAAACAAGCAGGGGTGAGCAGAGGAGCACCTTACAGCAGGGGCCGTCATTTCTGGGGACATTTCAGGTGTTTCAAAAATAAAAGAGATAGCTAGCGAGTAGCGAGTATTTTTTTATTCATTTATTATTTTTTTATTGTTTTAAAACCATCTTGTTGTAGTAGGAGACACATTCAAACATTAAAACTGGATTATGTACATTAATTTATACACTAGTGATTGACACCCCCAGGCCCACAGGGGATACACACATTACCAGGACAAAACAGCAATTTCAGCAATATTCATCAGAAAATCGGGCCAGGATCTATACCAATGCAGGTACCCGCAGTCCTGCGCCAGACACTCACCAGTGCATTCTCCTTAACCCTCAGGTTCTCAAGGACCACGTTACCTGCAGGAACAAAAACAGTGCGAAAGTTCAGAAATGCATCAAAGACAGCAGTGAGTAGCAGTTATTTCATGGCAAGGAGCGGATGATTATCCAGAGAACTTGTGTTTCGGAGGCCTGTCTGGCTAACAGTGTAACAGAGACAGACTGCCAATCCAATCCTGCTAATCATTTCTAGGCCAGAAAATTATCATCTTTGTAAATTTGCTTGCACCACATCTACCTGGCTGCCCTGTTTACCGTCTTTGCAGCTTTTCAGGTTGACACTATATGTTTGTTCATCTGTACACAACAGAATTTCCCAGTAGGGAGTAGGAAGCCCATCTTAATCGTAAATCATGGCTGAGTTTTACCTTCACCACCCGTTAGGGCCACCGATTAAGGTCCTTGCTATAGGGCCCGACGGAATGGAGGCTACCACACAGCCCCCCCCCCACAATGTCTTACAAGTACATCCTATAGCTGCCTTAACAGCTTTAATATACATTAATAACAAACATTATATGATTACACAGTTATATCTTGTTAATTAGAAGTATTATAAATGCAATGCTTCAGGGCTTGTTAAGGTATGCCTACGTACTGCTTATGAATATTCTATGAATGCATAATGCATGCATTATGAAGGTTAGCTCAATGTAAAGCATCACCCAAAGAACTATTACAATTGTTTGAAATACAGTGGTCCCTCGTTAATCGCGGGAGTTTAAAGTAACCCGCAATAGGCGAGATCCGCGAAGTAGTCAGCTTTATTTTTTACAATTATTATAGATGTTTTAAGGCTGTAAAACCCCTCACGACACATTTCATACACTTTTCTTAGCATCTTCCTCTGCTTTTTGGGTGCCTTTGATGGTGCAAAACGTTTCGTCGACATTCTTGGATTTGTTAGGGAGAAAACTTACAAACACTTAAGAGTCACACTGCTAGCGATCGAAGATTTATGTGAATTTGACAAGCTGAACGCATTCTGTACTGTACGGGAGACACGGCGCTGTATCATTTTCACTGTCTCGATCAACTTTTTAATGAATATACAGTACTGCATATACTTTAATGAGCACAGTGCTGTATTTGGAAAAGAACCGCGATAGAGTGAAGCCGCGAAAGTCGAACTGCGAAGTGGCGAGGGACGACTGCACTGCAGAGTGATACAGAACTAGGCATGGAACCTGGCTCAGCATCTGGCAGGACCAAACAAACCAGACAAGAGTGAAAACGAAACTAATCATACAAATAAAACTAACATCAGCGGCGAACACAAACATTTGCTCTGGGAACCAAGGTAAGATGGCGAATTTGTCAAATAATCTGATAATAAAACTTGCAAATAATGCTGCCATTGTAGGTAAATTGCACAACATGCGTTTTAATGATTAATTGGGCGGTGCAGGGCTTAGCGAGGGGGCAAACAGGGGTGTAACGCGCTAATAACCGCGAGGCAAAGAAAGCAGCTGGCTCCACACTGCAGGCACATCTGTGACTAAACGCATGTGAACTCGAATGCAGTGATCTGAACTTCTGTACACATGACTCCTAAAATGTGATATGGTTAGTTATACAAGTTATTATAAGAACTAAAAAGAGTCGAATTTATAAATAGTAAAAAAAAAATAAAAAAAACACAACATTTACACTGCTACAGCTTTAATTTGCAAAAGAAAACACTCAAGGTCACTGATGGAAAAAGTTTGCAAACCTCTAGGATAATGACCTCTTGAAAATGGGGTGACGGGGTGGTCAGGTGTTCCTACAAGTCCTGGCATTTCTGGAGTTGGGCCACAGTTTCGCTGAGCTGCTCTTCACAGCAGTTGTGGACAGGTGCCATACAGCCCGACTTAAAGGAGAACCTCGGAAGTGGAGCTACTGGAGCTCATTATGCTGGTTACTAAGGGGCAGCAAAAGACTTGGGCTTCACAGCTAAAGAAGCAGGAACCTCTTTCACAAGATAACATCTGTGCTCATAAGTCTAACATGGGAAAAACACTGAAGAGGAGAGGTTTGTAAGGGAGCCACCATGGGGGAGACCTCTGATCTTCATCTTTTCTGCCTATTTTTGGATCAGCTTCTAAATCCCGCTGGTTTAAGTTAAGGTGCTGCATTGTGAGAAATAAATACGTATTTGAAATTAGCCAGAAGACTTCTATATCCACACTGTTTTCAGGTGTCTAGGTGTTACCATTGCAAAGATATAGGCCTCTGAAAATGGCCGACCAAGGATTTTTGCAAACAAAGGAAAAATCTCATTGAATTTCAAGCCAGGGTAACTGCTAAACTATATGAGGCAGGCCAGAGAAATTTTAGATTTTTCATATTGGCCCAGGGGTAAATAAAATGCCACTAAATGGTCGAGCGTGGATCATTTATTGAGTTGAGATAGAATGACCCCAGTGGATTCCAAGTTGCATCAGGATATTCTACAGCAGAAAGTATGTGGAGGGCATGTCTATGATGTAAACCTCAAATAAAGCTGGGACATGCAGCATGACAAAGAGCCAAAACACAGGTGTAAAAAAAGGAGACATTTCAGAATGATTGTGTGCTGACCTAAGACATACTGGAATGCTGTGGACTGATCAGATGCAGGCCATTCAAATAGGACAGCAGGAACACAAACAGAAAGTGAAACCAGCTGCTTTGTGTGGTCGAACTGGCCAAAATGACCACTGTGCTGGACTGATCAGCAGCTACAGGGACTGTTTGGTTGATGTTATTGCCATTAAGAGGTTCCAGTAGTTGTTAAAACTGTGTTTGTGTACTATAAGACTAAAGCAAGGAAAATCATCAGCTGCACTAGTCCATGCTGGCAACAAAGGACAACTTACTGCATCCATTTGTCAAAGAAAACAGAAAACACCTAATATGGGATTTGTTGATCTGCTGACACCCAGCCCTGATGTAGGCAACTGGCAGTTTTCCTAGAGATGGAATTATGCTGGGCTGTCATAAATATTTCATGGGGCATGACTGAATTGACTGTTTTTGTTTTTCTCCATTTTCCAAAAGCCTCTGCGCTACTGATATAGTTATATCTCCATTTGCTTTTTGAATGGCCTTTGACGGCTGTAGTTCTTAATAAGACATTAATCATAAAGCCAACTATACGTAACACGTTAATGCGAGGAAACCAGTTCCTGCATCACATCTATTTCTCATTTGCTTGGCTGTATTTATGTAAGCTAATTAAGCCAGATAAGGAAACCAGAAAGATGCAAAGACATTAACAGAGACTAAACATGCGCGACCTTCAGCCAGTTAATCGGCTAGCGACGTAAACTTAGTTATGCTTTCTTTCCGCGTAATTGAGTATTTGTTTACCATTTTCCGTATAACACACGAGACGGGGCTGGCAGCACATGCATGTCTTACACACTCACCTCCCCAGATCCCGATCTTGAGCTGAGACTTGTCCAGATTCTCCACATAGTCCCCAATGAACCTGTTCAGCAGATCACTAACCAGAGCCTCGAACACCATCGCTACCTCCGTGACCCACACCTCTTCCCGCACGGTCCCCAGCTGCTGAGTCCCGTGATCGTCGCTCCGCCCGTCGCTTTCAAGCCTAGGAAGACTGAGCCTGAACTCGGCGGTCGCCTACTCATGCCTGCCGCTCGCCGACGCGGCGATCGTCTAGTCACGCCTGCCTGTCACCACGCGACGTAGGCGTTCCAGAGTAAATAGCGCGTGCACTGTATGCACATGGATTAATTGTTAAAAAGTCTCGTATCAGTGTCGCTCACCTTACCTGTCATGCTTTCCCTTTTGTCCCCACAATAATATAGCGACATTACATGTTTGTATCACCATTCCAAATTGTTTGCCTAAATCTGTAATTCATTTTTGTTTAGCTTTTTGTGTTTTTCAGCCCATATTTCGTACAACGTAGGACGCCAGGAATTCTGTTTTTAATATAATGATATACAGAACATGATACACGTAGGCCTTTTATGAAAACGAGTAAAGTACGAATTTCGGGTATTACGCCCACGACACAGCAAACACTTATTTAACGCCCTGCCTGAAGTTCATAAATGTTTACATGGTGGTTTAAACACTGCAAGTACCAAACGCATGTGTCTGTTTGACAGTAGTTAATAAAGCTAATAGATGTGGAAAATGCCCCCATGTTAGATGAAAGGTAATATTCAAACTACAGAGTCCAACTCAAAATTAATTTCAATTATTTAATATACACAGCATATTTATGGGATACAAAAATATGATATCTGTACAAAAAAGCATAATGTGTAACAACCATGACCCTCACTAGGTGAAATAGCCTAAAGATAAATAAATTGCTGATATAAAACATTAGAATGTGATTTTATTAGCCAAGTATGCATGCATACAAAGAATTGTGCACTAAACAAAAAAGTAACGCTAAACTAAATCAAAATAAGATCAACATAACATAAGATCACTATCCAGCATGAAGATCAAAAGATGGTCACCGTCTCCCAAGGGTGGATCTGCCACCTGTGATGATTACGGCCACTAGCAGGGGGGGTACCGCCCTTCAAGACCAATGGGGCACACCCCTGGAGAGCAGCTTCTCACGACGTAGCAACTTAAACCAGCGGGATTTAGAGGTGGACCCAAAAAGCAGCAGTGAACTGAAGGGGGAGGAGTCTGAGGAGGAGGCAGAGTCACCATCTAGAAAGGCCGGCCTTTCCCGGGGGCAGGGCCTGGGGAAGAACCTCCTTGTTAATGCTGAGAGGCTGGAAGAGGAGGAAGAGGTTCCGATCTTGTTTCCAGGGAGCAAGCGCGGGATACCACAAGAGCTGGGATCATGAAACAGAGACTCCTTCCGCCTGGTATGAGGGACCTCCAGCAGAGTGCAGAAGCCGTAGCAGGTCTGGGCTTTGGCCATATGCGGCAGGGAGAGTGCGGCCTGGCTTTGGGGGTCCGCGTTGGTGTTCATTCCATAGCTGGATCTCCTGCCCGCTGTAGGGTCGATCAGCTCCTGCGCTGGGGCCTCCCTCCTGTACCTAGGACACCTCTCGAGGGACAGCGCGGGTCTCCTTGGGCCGGTACCTCCCCGAGCTCCCTCCCAAGGGATCTTCAGTGGGATGCAGAAGTCTGGGATGGTATCTGGAGTGATAATGTTCCAGCAAAGGGAGCCACTCCTCCTTTTCTCTAAAGAAATTTTATCTCCAAACATGATAGGATGGATTTTGATATCGTATCCCACTGCAGGGAGAGGAAAGCTGGCTTCTTCCACCGATAGACAGACGACATTAACCACATGCACGAATCTCTGGGCCAGCGGGGAAGAGAGATTAAACAGCATAGGAAGGATAATTCCTTATGAATTCACAAGAAAAACAGTATATTCATAATAAAGAGACTAAACATTCATTATCATAATAAAAAATGGCATCAAAGTCTGACATAATTTACCTGTCCATCCTCCAACAGATAATAACATGAATGGATGAGCTATATGCCATGCTTACCTCGGTATTCCGGCAGACGTGACATAAATGTGACTCTGTGAGCGGCTGGCAGCGTACGGTGCTGCTGTCCTGGGTGCTGCGCCCGTGACTCTCCCGCGATGCCGGTATAAATAGGGCTCGGCGCCTGGGTGTGAGCGTGGCGTTGGCTCAAATCCCTTCCGGACCCTCCCCCTAACCTAAAAACTCCGCTCACATGGATACGGTCAAGCGTCCAAAAACGGGGTGGGAGGCTGCAGCAGGGACCATGCCGGAGAGGGCGGCCAGGTAAGCAAATACGCGGGAGCCGCTCCAAATGAGAAGATAGGCTTCGGCCTTATTGACTTTTCCATTCTCGCGCTCAAACTGCGCTACGGCTGCTGTGCCGCCCAGGCATGTATTACATTACAGCTAATGGATACCACAGAAGGTGGCTCTACGCATGAAATTCACAGGAATTCAGGCTGTTCACCCCCCTCTCCCGCACCCCTGTCTCACTGTCTCTCACCTGATACAACTGAATTCACCCTTTGATGTTAACAATAACAATGTATAAGCCAGACAGGCATATGATCTCATTACCCAGATATGTACCCTTCACATACACAATGGTATGGGGTGGCATGGTGCCTCACAAGTCTGGGGCTAGAGGTGGTGGGGATCTCATCCCTGACCTGTGTGTGTGTGTGTGTGTGTGTGTGTGTGTGTGAGAGAGAGAGAGAGAGAGCGAGACGGGGGGGTGAGGGGGGGGTTCCCTCTCTAGTTTCCCAGTTGGGTGATGGATGTGCGGTGAATCTCCCAT
>JAODKM010000008.1:20634058-20644802 GCA_026780845.1 Petrocephalus sullivani | reverse complement strand
CTCACATGTCGGGCGAGAGGGGGGGTGGGGATCTCCCCCCTCACGTGTGTGTGTGTGTGTGTGTGTGTGTGTGTGTGTGAGAGAGAGAGAGAGAGAGCGAGACTGGGGGGTGAGGGGGGGGTTCCCTCTCTAGTTTCCAACTTGGGTAATTGATGTGCCCTGAATTTCCCATACTGTGTGTACAAGACTGCCATGCAGTCCAGGGTGTTCTTCCTGCCTTTTGCCCCATAGGCTGTGGAATAGTTTGCAAGATCAGCACGACCCTGTACTGGATACGCGATTGAAAGGTGGGTGGATATACATTTATACTATTGCTATATCCGGACCCGCAAACACAGCATCATACTCAATCTGATTAACATTAGCTTTGAACTAACAATAATAATTTTCTGTTAGTCAAAAAGTAGTTTTTTTTCCCCTCATATATCTTGCTCGTGGGAGTTTTAGTTTCACAGAAATGTTGTGAGAGCAGAATGAAAAATGATTAGTTCAGAGAGATAACCATTCAGATTGTAGAGGAGGCGGGACCAAGACATCTGACTGGTTGGTCTGACATCTGATGCTAGATCTGATTGGTTATCTGAGCCAATCATTTTTCACTCTGTCCTTTTGTATAACAAAAACTCCCATGACCATATATCCCAATCACGGCTTCATTGAATTTAATGTCAATTATATTGCTGACTTCCACCCTCTAGTGGTAAACTCAAATTTGATCACTTGAAAATGGATTAAAGGCACAGCCAAACTCACAAAGTGCTTCGGTATTGTACAGATGACTGGCTTCTACTGTCAATCACGTTTTAGTCCGTAAACGTGGGATGCAACTCCAAATCAAAGCCATTTTTTTCCTCATGAAAAAGAAGGCATTGACTTCTCCTAGTGAGTGCAAAGATTGCCACCAATGTGAGCAACACTTGCAGTTTACAGATTAGGTAACGACAGGAGATGAGAGTAGTGGACACAAGCCGTCACAACAAGGTCTCTGTTGGGGTCACTCTTTAATGTAGACTACAGAGGGGAGTGGGTAGATTTGGTGCCTGGGTCACCTGATAGGGCTGCTCTTGGATGTTTTTAAGCAACATCACACCAGACGGACCCTGGCCCCGCTGGGGGGGGGGGGGGGGGGGGCGCGCCCGGCCAGTCCGCCGGGGGGGGGGGGGGGTGCTGCCTGGGTGGGCTAGGCCGGGGCGCGGCGGGGGGGGCGGGGGGGGGGGGGGGGGGGGGGGGGGGGGGTTTCCATTTCTCAGCTGGCCTGGGATGGCTTGGAATCTCAGAGAAAAAGCTGGAATAGTGCCAGGGGAGGGGAAGCAAGCTCCCAGCATGAAGTTCAGCTGGATCATTGGAACTAAAAATGGATGGTTAGATGGTTGGAAGGCTTCTGGTAATGCAATTTAACGTCAGCACATCTGACCATTCTCTTGCGTAATTCGCCTAAAATTCCTTACGGGTTACAGTATCGCAGCCTTTTTCTCCTCAGAACATTCCAGTACAGTCCTCACTTTCTTTCCTGACTGAAGTCGGCTTTGAAGCTGGGCCTGCTCCTTCCTCACTAATAAGTCTGTATAATTTACAGCTGAGTAAACAAACCAGCGCCGCGATTTGCCCTTATAAATAACGTGAGCTAAAATAACAAAGCACTATATCCACTAAATTAATATTGATATGCAATGTACGTTTCTATGTTTATTGAGGGTAAACGTATCAAGGGTTTTAAACAGAAACAATCAGTGCAATCAAAAAGGAACGCAAAATCACAATAACCTAAACTAATCTGGAAAACAAATTTCTAGCTTTATAATAATGTCATTAGTATGAGAGCATAGGAAGCTTTCATTGAGCAAAGGATACCTACCTAAGAGACTGAAAAGACACAGATCTCTAATGGAGTACAAGTTATGAAGAACACGATAAAACCAAGGAGGAGAATTACGTAAAACTTCTATCAGACATAAATCAAATAGTTTAACGTGTCCCCAGTGATTAAACTAAATTACAGAAGCAGATAAAGTGGCTTAATTCTTATTAAATGGTGTGCATAATAAACCAGATATGAAAAAGTCCTCATATATTTCCGAGAATAATTTCAAACTTCTATTATTACAGTGTGGTTAATTGTTCTAACGGTAACCAACAGCGCCAACAGGACCGTGTGAGGTGGAACGTGTGAGATGGACCGTGTGAGGTGGACCGTGTTTGCATTTTCTCCAATGGCCACAAGAGCGCAGCATAATCAAAAAAACCGAGCTTTACTTCTTTTAAATGTATTCCTCTCTTGCACACACTATATTATTGAATATTATAAATAAGGAAAATATCAAAACGTGGCACCCTATTGATACTTTGAAACTGCTGAAAACCATCTTTGTATACTGAAGTCATGCTGGAGATTTTTTCGCTGCCGTTTACGTATCTATCCGGTTATTTTGCTTCTCTAAATAAAAAATCTATTTTAACGTCAAAAACTACCGATCGGAGAATAACATATAGATAAGGCCAATTTCGACTCCCCTCTCAGGAGGAAAGTCTACGGCATGGTAACAGCACTGGCCGACATCAGGATTACAGTGATGCGCTGCAACACAGGAATGACTGTGATGGAGGACTGATGAGATGCACATCAGATTAAGGCCGATGGGCCGAAAAGCCTCTGGCTGGCACCAAGCGAGCACGATTATGAAGCAGCACTTTGTAGCAGTAAGCTAAACAGCCGACTGTAATTTCAACCCCTTTGCGAAGAGAAAGGTCCTTAGAAAAACAATACCCCCCTCCTCATCTGAGCGGTATCATTTATCAATCGCACAATCGGCGCCGGCGATAAATCAGCATTTCCATATCCCCGGCCCCATCCTCCGCATGCATTAACCCCCCACCCCCGTAGCGGACATCTGACCCGCGGCTGGTGTGCCCGTAACACCCCGGAGCAGGGCAGCAGTGTCCCTGGCTTATGACGCGTTTCCTCTTCTCCCAGTGCAGGAATCCGTCTCTTTTTCCCCCCTCTCTTCTCTCGCTAACTTTGAGCTTCTCTCAAAGAGGAGGGGTCGGACTCCGGAGAGGCAGGGCTGCAGCCCGCTCCACATCTAACTCAGCCCGCCCGCATGCGATGAAGCACTAGCGGACTCGCAGGTAGGCACAGCCGCCGGCCGCCCTTTCCTCTCGCTGGCTTCTCCGTCGATCGCCTCTCGGCTTCTCCTCCGCGTCCGATCCGATGTGCGCTTTGTTGCACGGACGCTGCTATCCTGATAATGGCTATGGGATGAATGGGGGCAGCCAGGGATACCTTGTAGCGGAGCGGGGAAGCGGCCGATTCGGCTCACTGTTTCACATCTAGGTGGGTAATGGAAATGAGTTACCTAGCTGGCTCGGGCGATATTTCTCGCTTAGGGAGATTGAAACGTTCCCCTGTTAAATAATTTATTATATGCATATAATAACGACGGTGGTTACTTTTGGTTTTTAAATGCAAGGAGAGCAAACGAGCCCAGTAGAAACGTATCCCTGTAATAGCAGGTTTTAAAAGAAATAGGGGGACCCTTTAGGGCAGTCTTTGCTAAATCAGATGGAGTGTTAATGTGAGTGTGTGTTTTGCATGGGAGCAGGCTTTCTGTGACCAGCTATGGATGGGAAGGCGAGACAGGCGATGTTTGCGGATTACTTATTAGTGCGAGCCGAAATGCAAGCCCTGCTGGCCGGACTCTGGCAGCGGCGGCCCCCCGTTAATGGCAGAGGGGGCTTTTCTGCGCTTATTCGCCTGCCGAAGTGTGTGATGTGCAGCCCCAAGTTTCTCTGGCTGGCGGCTTGAAAGGGCGAAATTTGAAGCCGCCATATTTTAATGATACTCCCATTAGTGCTGGGGGGGGGACACGGAGAGCTGATTATATTAATTCGTGGAACTTTGTCTTTTGCGCTTTTTGGGGGCGTTCGGGGATGTGAGAGATGCACATTCGGCGTGCCGATCGCCGAGCGGCGGGCGCGCATATCGCGATATACCGGGCTTATAATGAAGCCGCCCCATGTCAAGCCCGTCATCCGCCGCAAAATGAAGGTGTCAGGCACCCGAATCCAGGCGCGGCTCCGCTCGGCAGGGATATAGGTGCGGGTGTGAGTGCATGGTTACTGTTTGTTATTAACCCCCGGCTCGCTTCCGGTCGCTGACGCCGCCGCGATACATTGTAACAGCCCCTCCGACCCCCGGCCACCTTCTGCCCGGCATCGCGGCTTCTGGGCGCCGGCTCCTGTCTCTCATCCGGGAGGTGGCCAGGTAGCGGCGCTTTAATGCCCGTATGCGATGCAAACGCCGCCCTTTGAGGCTGGATCCGGCGGGGGGGCTTTTTCACGGCGTTTTCCGTTTGGGGGGGGGGTCCTGGCAGCACCACGCCCCTTGATGATAAAAGCACGGGGCTGAAGTTCGGCACATGGAAGTGAAGGCTGGGCGCGTCCCGATCGCTGCCCACACCCAGTCATTCATTTGGGGGGGATTCCGGGGATCACCCGTGGCGATGGGCGGCCGGCCGGCCTTCTGCGTTCATTTGCATATCGCACGTAACCCGCTTAGTCAATTATTTCGGATCTGAACCTGAACATCAGATGCCTTGGTTCCCATCACCACTCGTCTAGTGCTGAAATCTCGGGGGCTCTCGATTGTGCCGTTTGGTGTCAGGGGCGGCTGCAGCGCTCCGGAAAAGAGCGCCAGCTCCATTAACCTAATCTGGGAACTTAAACCTGATTAGATCTGGACAGCTATAAATCTGAAGTGCGGGAAGATGCACAATAAACTGTAAGGGATTGGATGCGGTGGGACTGAGCTGTGATGTATGGAAGGAGGAAATGGGTGTTTTAGATGTACTCGGGGAGGGCTTTTGGCAGGTTGGCGGCTCCTCTGCTGCGCGGTTATTCCTGCGTTACGGACAGCCTCCAAAGTAGATTAGGCAGTAAAGGTCATTATTTCTGACTCGCTATAACTTGCTGTTCTTAAACAATCAGGGTCATTAGCTAATTACTAACTTGTATTCATCGGCTTTGGCTAATGTAGTTAATTCTTTATGTGACATTATACATGTTTTTCATGAATGTTAAATTTTTTTTCATTACATTACAGAGTAGCACTTTACATAATAATTCAGTCAGCCCGTTTGCCCGGTAATGACTTACAGCTTACATTTGCCGCCTGGCTGTACCAGCTCATTTCCCCACACCGTCTTCAGCCTGTTTGCAGCCTTTCTGGATCAGCATGGCAGCTGTCTGAGCACCAGGATCACGCCGTCTCCCAGCATGCACCGCGCTATATATTTACTGGCTGCTGAAGCGAGTCTCTATAAGGCTTGCGCCATTCGCCGTCTTCCCCCGCTTACTCAGCAAGTCTGCTCTGTGGCTCCATGGCTTTCATCTCAATTACGCCCCCAGATCCTTCACGTTTTACCACGTGGCTTCAAAACAATGTTATATCATGTAGTCTAGGAATGCACAGGTTTTTAACTATTGAAAAATGTCACCTATAAATAGCAGTGTAGCACTGGGTGCGCTGGCAGTGTGACCCGAGACTGCACAGCGAGGTCACGGTCTGGTTTTCGGTGGCATCCGCTCGACACGATACTCCCGGCCGCCAGGCGACGGCGCACGGACTGGGAGCCGAACTCCGTAGCCAACGTGTTTACAGCACTGGGGGGGACGGAGAGGCCAGTAACACCTGGTTGCTGGGGGGGTTAATTGTGGCTGCTGAGTTAATTTATTGATCCCGTGTCTGCTGGTGGGCGCGTCGGAGGAAGTGATGAGCGGCCCAGCCCGACGGTGCGGCCCCTTTAATTACAGGATGTGCTGCGTAAACACGTCGGGCCAGGACACTGCGGCACGCGCCCTGGGCCCTTCGGGCCGTCTGCGGTGCTGAGAGCTGGCCGCTGCCGGGGATCCAGCCCCTGAGGAGGGCCGTGCCCCTCCCGGGGGGGGAGACAGGGGTCTTGGGCAGGATAATGGCACTGTAAAGGCTGGCTGCTCGCTCTGATCTCCCCAGCTGCTGTGGGCTCCCCTACCGGCCTGGCTGCATGCTGAACGTGGGCTGGTGTTTTTTTGATCCTGGTACTTGTAGTACGAAAACACTCTTTCAGGGAGTTTATTGTTCATAATCGCCGGTCTGCTGTGATTTTTTTTTTTCCCCTTCCCCAATGGCGCGTTCCTCGGCGGAGGCCCTCGGATTCCGCCCGCTTTTGTTTGTAGTGCCACATTGATGCCATTGTTGCGTAACTCCAGAGACAGACCAAAATAAACGGAGAGATGGCCCGTTGGCTTTCTGTATACGCGGCAGAGGAGGGAGTGCGTCCTGGTGCTGAAGCCCACGCCTTGGCCGTTCACTCCATATCCGGAAGGTTCGCTGGCCGTACCTCTGTGTGGTGCATTACGGGGCATTTCGGCTGCTGTCAGCACTGCGCGCCGCCCCCGGTACAGCGTGTGAAATCTGTCCGGAAGGCGTGGAGTGTTTGCTCAGGTGAAGGTCAGGGTCTTTGGTGTCTGAAGCTTGGGGGGGAGTGTGGTGTGTTTATTTGTCTGTGTCCCCACCCCGTGATGGTGTTGGTCAAGAAGAACAGCTGCACTGATGAGCCTCCCCATCAGCCTGTGAGTAGCAAAAGGGCTTGTGACTGTAGATGCTGGTCACATGACTGTAGGTCACATGACTAAAAAAAAAAAATGGAGGGGAAAAGGGGAAAGACAGTGGTGTGCCCCAGTCGCGCTTGGCAGCAATCAGTTTCGCTTGGCAAGCTTTTGATATTTATTATGCCTAATAACTGGCCGTTTGCGCTGATCAACCGGCTGTTTGATCTCGCCATAACGCAGTGTAACCGTTTCTGAGGTATGCTGGCGGGGCTGATCTCATGTCAGCAAAATCTTTCACTCTCGCTGGATAGCCACAGTGTAAGAAACCCCATAATATGCCGCCCGGCACTTGGAGCTGCAGAGGACTGGTGCTCGAGGGTATGGGAGCCGTGGCGACTGAGTGAGATCTAGCACTAGCACGAGATCTAGGTGCTGGAGGGACGGCAGATAGCCGGCTCCAGGTTCCGGCGGGAGAGGCCGCATTCATCTGCCCCCTTATGTGCTCCTGCTGAAGCAGGACTCGGTGCATCCAGTCATCACGCATTTGTCTGCTTGTGTAGTGTGTGTGTGTGTGTGCACGCGGCTTTGTATAGTGCGTGGTACCCTCACTGAATAGAGGTTCTGAGCATGAAAACATTGAATAACTGAGCCTGGGGCTGTGAAACCACAGATGCTAACGGCTAACAGGTGGCGTGCAGTGCGGGCCGGGCGTTCTCAGAGAGCTCGTGCCTGCGGAATTATCCCACCATCTGGGGCGGGGGGGCAGGACCCCCTGCACCCGCCCCCAATCCCAGTTATAATTAGGACCAGGGGGCCGCGACGCGCTCAGCCCCCTCGTTACCAGGCCTCTCCACTTGCCAACAGCAACTGCTAAATCCCTATACCTGGAAGCGGGGGTGTCCCAGAGAGCGGCGTGAGGAGCAGCAGCCCCCCCCCAGCGCGGACTGCCCTGCTCCTCCCCAGCTGACCCCTGGTGACCTGTTTGCTCAGCAGCGTTATGCTCAGCAGGTTAGGATGCCTTCCCTGTGATTGGATGGTCTCCGGTAGCCAGGGTCCCAGCGCTGTCTGACCCGGCTCTCTCTAAAAGAAATTGGTAAATGTAACAAAGCGGCGATGAAGGGCTGCCTGAGGCAGGAAGTCTGTACGATGGGCTCGGTAACTGACTGACACGGCCAGCCAATGAGAGAGCCTGCCTAGCTCTCCAGCTGTTTCCGATCCGATAATCACTGTGATTTATGCCTTTTAAATGCCGCACATCTGACCCCCAGCTGGACGTTTATAAGATGGATTAAAATCCGGCCATGCCGCCCTTTCTCCCGCCTTGCCGCGGCTGTGATTCCGCGGTGCAGCTCGTGCCGAGGCTGGGGCTCTGCGCCTGACAGTGGCGACTGTTTGAGCTGCCCCCTCTTACACTTACAGTCGCGCTCGGGGTTTTTTTACAACAAGTTAACATGAAGCTCTTTAATCTTTTTTGATACGTGAGCATACCGTTGTTTTCAACGTTTGAAAGACGCCGTCAAATGTTTCCTGTTATCAAAATCTCTGTAATTATATTTTGGTGTATTTGTACAACAGTTGATGAAATGCATCGTTAGTTGGCTTTGAGACTGTCCTGGAGGATGGCCAGCAATTTGAAGACACTGGGCTTGTTTTGGGGGGCAGTGTGTAATTTTGTATAAAAGCACCTGCTAAACAAATTATAATTGTTTTCTGTCGATTGGCTCTTGCAGGCCTGAAGCCAACCCAGCAGAAACCCAGCACGTTATGACTAAATGTACCAGTCCAATTTTCTGTCCCGATACCAACAGCGACACTCGGGCTTTCCGATACCAAGTACCAATCCAGCACCAGTGTTTGATTTAATAAGCAGTATGCTTTGCCTCACTGTGTGGGAGAGACTTATGTGTAACGAAACATCTCGCTTAACTTAGTTTTCCAAACACAATGTAGCATATGCGTGCCGTGGACCCTGCGCCATAGCGTGACGTGTACCTCCCCAGAAATGTAACGCGCCGCGGCGTCACAGAGCGCGAGAGCCCTGATTGGTCCGCTTGGTAGCGCTCGTTTTTGTGTAGGATTGACGAGAGCGTGCACAAAGGTATACATATATTGGTGATTTGAAAGCGTTGTGTATAGTGTCATTTATATCCAACATTAAATAAGTCGTTTAATGTTAGATATAAATAATGCTTCGGTTTCATTTCCTCTCACTTTTCCAGAACGTGCACTAAAATGCCCCATCATTTTTCTTCCCCCGGCACTGGCGTTACTTACACTTTGTTGTGATAGCAGCCCCTCGTGAATCACGAGCTGTAGCGAGTGCACAAAACAGCGCAAGCTAGCGACTCCCAAACCATCCATTGCTGTTTTCATATTACTCGCATTGTCTCACACCATTGCGTGCGCTTTGTTTATTTTCCAATAACTTCCACCTCTCGAAACTTTGTTTTTGCAAATATTGCAAATCGCTGTGCTACCAGTTGTTGTTACAAGCCTAAAATACTTCCAGACCGTCGCCCTATTATCTGGTGTCCTTGCGCTCCTCCGCAGAGGGTATCCCCGTGACGTCACAGCGGGTGGGAGTCACCGCGCTCACACCCACCGAGTGGCAAATGGACTTAGTGGCAGCGTTAGCATTTAGCCTGAATGCTGCAAAACAACATGTAAAATGGGAAGGAGCCGCTGTGCTCCTGTGTGTGTGCTTATGCAAATTGATTTAACGGGAAATAGGAGCTATCTTTTTACAGGCTGCCGAAACCTCAATAAGTTTCGGAGGTGGATCTGTCACTTCTGGCTGATACATGGTCCGTGTAATGGGTATGATCGGTGCCATTACCGATCCAGAATATCATATCATGCACCTCTAGCCATGATCGCTCTGTCGTGTGTGGACTGTGTTGCTCTGAAGCCTGCTCTGATGGACCTTGGGTCCCGCGTGCTGGCGAGAGCTCAGTGTGTCCCTGCTTATGGCCGGGTTCCGGATGGACGTTTTGTCGGGTCCATCGCGGGTTTCCTCGTGGGTGTGGCACCTGCATCACGCGTCTTATTGGTTGGAGAGGCTCCCGTCTTGCCCTCCCAATGGCGTCGTTGTGGTCCGTCAGTGGGATGATGGAGATCTTCCTAGCCTGGGATTGTCCGGAGCCGGATCCTTCTCTCCGGATCCCTCAGTTTTGTCTCTCTGTCCCCCCTTGCTGGCGATGAGTTTTCTTCTCTTCTCCATATGCTGTGCTTCTCTGGTTGGGGCCCTCGATAAGCCCTGGGCTCCTGGGGCCTCCTCCCCCGCAGGGTCGCGGTCCGCGCCCGGCCCAGCCCCCAGTGGGCGGGACCAAATAGTGCAGATTCCTCGCTCGGGGCCGGCCGGAGCGCGTGGGAAGTATGGGGCACAGAGGGGTGGGGCGAGGGGGTGTGCCCTGCCTGCCTATGTCTGCGTGACAACCCGCCCTTCGTCCCGCACCCAGGGGTGGGATTCAAACTGGACGGATCTTTCTGGAACAAAGACTTTCCTTTCTCTTTCGCATTGGGTGGAAAAAGAGTAAAGTGAGCCATTCTGCTGTGACTTTCCACACACTAACTCTTACGGCTGTGTCTGTAAGTTAGGCTTACACCTACCTTGTATTGGCGTGACTGAGTTAGGCTTAGGGCTCGCCGCGTCTCTCCCTGTCGGTCTCTCCCTGTCGGTCTCTCCCTGTCGGTCTCTCCCTGTCGGTCTCTCCCTGTCGGTCTCTCCCTGTCCGTCCCTCCCTGTCCGTCTCTCTCGCTCTCCTCTCCTCCTGTAATTTTCTCATCTCCCAGCTCCTGATGTTTTCTCATTACCGTGTCAGTAGCCTCCCTGACAGATGTTGCCTGTTATTCATACTTTTCCGAACACTTAATTAGCACCCCCCGCCTGCAATCTCTGTTTGAAGAAGTGTTGTCTTTTCTTTGATATAAAGGCTCGTGTGCCATTTACAACTTCAATAACGTGTATTAAAAAAATAATGATGATAAAAGACAAGTATGGGAAAGATGGCGAAGGAGACGGCGTGCTGGGGGGGAGGGGGGTAGCCCCAGCTTCGAAGACGCGTGGGAGCTCCCAGCATGCTCTTGGGCAGCCCTCCGCGGCAACAGCCCGATGTTAATCGATGTCCAAAAATAGTGGTGTTGGGCAGGTGGGCTGGCA
>JAODKM010000008.1:20594433-20609838 GCA_026780845.1 Petrocephalus sullivani | reverse complement strand
TTAGGCACAAAGGACCGCGTTTCATCATTTCAATGTTTCCCATTTAAAATGACTTCCGGCCCCCCCTTCAGCCACTCTTACACAATCCCCCCCCCCCCCCCCAGCTTCTGCACAGATTTTTCCCAGCAACTCTGATTATGCAAGCTGACTGTGATAGCCACGCTGTTCTCCATCAAAGGCCTGCGCATGAAGGCTCGGCCAGTCCGGTTCCGAACTCGCTGGTGATTTTTTATTCCGTTTTGGTAATTAATACATGACTAGGAAATTTTGATTGTCGCCTGCTGCCTGTTCTGTGTGTTTTTCTTCTGCCGGTTTAGTATTCTTGAAAATCTATTTTTAAACTTGATAGATTTTAAAATGTATTTATTTTTCCCATAGCACTTTGTAGTAGTAGATTCCATATTGGCATTGTACAGCAAGGGGGCGCTCTTCCTCCAGTGTCCTCAAAGCAACTGCATGCTCAATGCCCTGATCTCCACAGGTGAAGACGTGTGTGCCTCCCTCCCTCCGCCCGCCAAGATGGTGGCCCTCTCGCTAAAGATCTGCGTGCGGCAGTGCAACGTGGTGAAGACGATGCAGTTTGAGCCGTCCACGGCGGTTTACGACGCCTGCCGCATCATCAGGGAGCGCGTCCCGGAAGCCCAGACCGGACAGGGTGGGTGCTCGGGGGCGGGATGGGGGGGGGATGAGGCCAGCGGTACACCAGCTGTGCAGCCATTGGCCAGATGGAGTAGGCCCCACCCCCTAGTTGCATTTTGGCACAGTGACTGTGCGTTTCAACGTTTGATGACACCCTTGACCTCCTAGTCACACCATGTAGGAGGAACATAACTATTATAAGAGGACTGTAACACCACCTCAGTAATGGGCATTCATTAATTGAGGGAGTGGTGTGTGGCTCAGTGGGTTATGATGCCATGTCTGTAATCATAATGTTGCCGGTTCAAATCCCAGGATTGGCAGCGTGATGTCATGGCTGGGTCCCTAACACCCAATTGTTCCAGGGACTGGCTGGCTGATTTCTGAAAAATGTTTTGTTTTTTTCTTTTTCTTTGTAAATGTACCAGATATTGAAGTGACCCAAAAACATGACTTGCAGCCAGCATTTACACCCACTGAGCCTCACGCCGGCGCACAGAGCCTGCCGCTGTGCAGTAATTTTGTCTGCCGCGCTCATTTTGGATTGACTGACAGCATTTTATGAGCTTTAAAGATGTATTCGAGATTAAATCACACGTATATCAATCACATCCTCTGGTTAGGGGGGTGTGGGGGGGCGAAGGGGCGGCTCGCAGGTGCATTTGGTGGCAGGGAGTAAAAATGCCTCCTTCAGGCGTGTGTCAGGCGTAAACAGGGTGAGTGGCAGCTTCCGTAACCAGTGCTGATGCGTTTACATGGCCCGCCGGGAAAGGGCCCCCCCCCCCCCCCCCAATTGTGTGGATTGCATGCATGGGGGGGCTGCATTGTAAGTGTGAAATTCCTCACCAGCTGCCCTTTCATCCATTTAGTGAATCTGTACAGTGAACTGACACTGCTGCACTGCCACTCTCACGCTTTAAAGTTGGTTAAACGTCGCTTCAGCCGACTCTTCCACCCCTCGTCTTGTGTTTTAGCCTCGGATTATGGCCTCTTCCTGTCCGACGACGACCCCCGGAAAGGCATCTGGCTGGAATCGGGCAGGACGCTGGACTACTACATGCTCCGAAACGGGGTAACGCAGACCGGACCTCTCGGTGACCTGGCACTCGCGTCTCGTCTCCTGTCTTTTGTGCTGTACACGCTGCCAAGCCACTGTAGTCCTGTCCCGCCAAGCAAATCCCGAGTGTCTGCGTTCCGGGGGTGACTGTGTCGTAAACGAGCCTCGCCTGAAGTTGGTGACGCTTTTATGAGGAGGATTAGTTACATGGGGATTAATCATTCCTCTGTATGTGTGTATGTGTGTGTATGTGTGTGTGTGTGTGTGTGTGTACGCGCGCACATGCCTGTCTGTCTCATGTGCTCACTGCTGCCCCCCACAGGACATCCTGGAGTACAAGAAGAAGCAAAGACCACAGAAGATCAAAATGCTGGATGGTGCGGTGAAGACCATCATGGTGGACGACTCCAAGACAGTGGGCGAGCTCCTCGTCACCATCTGCAGCAGAATCGGTATGTGTGGCCCCTGGGGGGGGGGGGATATTACAGAAAACGAGACCCTATCACCTGCTGCGGGTGACTCCGCTTTTGCTTTCCTCTGTCATAATGATTTTCAGACGTGTGTGGAAGTCCGAGTTTGGATTCCTGCTTATATCGAACAGCTTGTCCCGTTAACGTTGTCACCAAGTGCCTTACATTTCGCCATACTGAGCTGGGGAGTATCAGTGCCAGGCAAAGCATGTGGGGGAACCCCATCCCCTGGCATGCCTCCCTGGCTTCCTATGTCTGCCCCCGCTCAGGGGGTGGCCTTCGACATCTCCTAGTGGGAAGAGCAGCACTGTGGTCACTGGGGTTCATGTGGGCAGCAGGGCTGTGTTCGGGCCTCTGCACGGCTTCCTCTCACTACAAGCCAGGAGACTCTGTGGCGGCCTGCCTCCATCCCTAAGGGCTTTCTTCCTCCCTTCCAGGAATCACCAATTACGAGGAGTATTCCCTCATCCAGGAGACCGTGGACGAGAGGCGGGAGGACAGCACGGGCACGCTGAAGAAGGACCGGACACTGCTGAGGGACGAGAGGAAGATGGAGAAGCTGAAGGCCAAGCTGCACACTGACGACGACCGTGAGTCCTGAGGGCTGGTGGGGGAGCGCACAGGGGGAGGTGTCGGGGTGCGGAGGTCCGGGGGAGCAAATAGAGGAGCGCAACGGGCGAGGTGTCGGGGCACAGAGGTCCTGGGGAGCGAATAGGGGAGCGCACGGGCGAGAGCACGGGGCGCGGAGGTCCTGGGGAGCGAATGGGGGAGCGCACGGGCGAGGTGTCGGAGCGCAGAAGTCCTGGGGAGCGAATGGGGGAGCGCACGGGCGAGGTGTCGGAGCGCAGAGGTCCTGGGGAGCGAATGGGGGAGCGCACGGGCGAGGTGTCGGGGCGCAGAGGTCCTGGGGAGCGAATGGGGGAGAGCACGGGGCGCGGAGGTCCTGTGATTGCAGCCGAATCCTCCGGGTCGGCGCACGCACAGTTTAACCATAACCATAACCATATCCATAACTATGACTTTATTATGCACCTTGAGCTCGTGCTCTAACAAACAGAGCTCAGAAGGGTTCCCAGAATCCTTCAATTTCATATCCTTGTCGTTTGGTGCCTGTGGGAGCAATACATTTAGATTATTCATTCAAGGATTCATGTAATGATCAGATTTGATCCAGTGTGGGCCAGCTGTTCACTGTTGTTCTTAAAGAAATATCAGAAGCAGCATAATTAAGGAAGTGATGCAAAGCTGAATGGAAGGACCTGGGTTTGCATCAGACAGACTTAGACAGATGGTGTGTTGATGACAGGGTCCGTCCCAATGGCTGTAGTGACCGTGTATGGGGACGCCGTCACTCTCTCCCTCCTGACAGTGAACTGGCTGGATCACAGCCGCACCTTCCGTGAGCAGGGTGTGGAGGAAAGCGAGACCCTCCTGCTACGCCGCAAATTCTTCTACTCTGACCAGAACGTGGACTCAAGGGACCCTGTGCAACTCAACCTGCTCTACGTGCAGGTCAGTGTCCCCCCCGGTCGTGTTACTGCTCTACGTGCAGGTCAGTGTCCCCCCTGTCGTGTTACTGCTCTACGTGCAGGTCAGTGTCCCCCCTGTCGTGTTACTGCTCTACGTGCAGGTCAGTGTCCCCCCTGTCGTGTTACTGCTCTGCCTGTGGTTCGGTACCCCGCCATGTTACTGCTTTGCATGCAGGTCAGTAGCCCCCCCATGTTACTGCTCTACATGTGGGTCAGTACCCCTGCTACATTCAGAGGGCTCGGTTTCCTTAATGGCCATTTTTGTTTGTGAGGGAAAGTAATTTAAAAGGTCCTAGCAGACGTGCTGCATCCTGATTTGCCCATAAGGAGGTCTCCCAATGAGCGAGTCGTCTGCGATGATGCCTGCTGTCGTCAGTCACAGAGCCATCCGAGCCCTGAACAGACTTCAGCCCATAAAGAAGCTCGTGTTTGGATACTCCAGCATTTGTTTTTTTTTGTGTCGGGTAAAATATGTCTGGGCTGGTTGCCACAGTCATCCAAAGGAGCACGACTTCTCCCAGGGTAACTGGGGAAATCAAGGCGCTAATTAATGGACCCAAGTTTTAAGCAGATACTTAAAAAAAGACTCATTTAAATTTTAAAGCTAGCTAGCTAACCAGCAGTAACTCCAGCAATCTATCTTAGTGACTCGGTGACTGGGGGGGAGTCGCTAACGCCTACAGTCCATTAGCTTTTTTTCTCTCGCGTAGCCTCTGGAACTTTCTCAGGTGCATTCTGGGAAATGCAGCATGCGGGCAGCTGCCCTCTTTCACAGCTGCTTCTGCTGGCTGGCTGCTCCCCGTCTGCTCTGGGCTGACCCGCTTAGCCCGGCCCGAACTGCCTGTGTCAGCGTTGCGGCAGTCTGTGTATCTGCGAGCTGCCTGCTATCCCGGGCCTGTATCTCCCGTATCCCTGTCTATCTGGCCCCCTTACATGGTTTACATGTGACTGCACCCGGAACACATCCCTGGGAGGTGGGGCTGCTCTCAGAGCGACCAGCCCAGTGCATGCTGATTGGCCAATTGGATTGATTGCGGTGTGATTCCTGGACTATGCCAGCAGCTTCCTGCAACTGAAGCCAGATGTTAATGAAGCTCTGCTCCTATGCGTCTTGGGTCTTCTTCCCTCCGTGAGCTTCCCCCAGCCTGTGCAGACATAGCCACCGTCGAGTGTAAGCACTCTGACTCGTTAGGGTCCAGGCGCGGCGGGACACAGTTCCCAGAGGCGTGAAATCGTTCCCCGGAGGGAGGGGTGGGTGTTACCAGGGGATTAATTCCTATTTAGTTTTTTTTTTTCTCTTTTCGGAAGCATTACTGAAGCGATCGCAGAAGCCACATGAATTCAGCACACCTTGGGGTACCATTAATTACAAAATTACAAAAAGAATCAAATCTAATCTTTCCATTTGTTTCTCTGTATGGGATGTATGTTGTCTGGTACTTGCTGCATATAAAAAAAAAACAATAAATAAATAAATGCGGTGGCAGTCATTTCTTTAGCCGGAATGTTGCCTTTTTGTGTTGGATACTTTCAAGAAGTATATTTGAAAAGTTAAAACGTAAAATAATGTAAGGGTCTGCGACACTCTTCTGTCAATTTGATCAGTTTGAGTCCTTTCCAGAGTCACTGAATCGTTGTCTCGGGGTAACCCTCAGGCTCGTGATGACATCCTGAACGGCTCGCATCCCGTGTCCTTCGACAAAGCCTGCGAGTTTGCTGGGATTCAAGCTCAGATCCAGTTCGGCCCTCACGTGGAGCACAAACACAAGCCCGGATTCCTCGAGTAAGCCTCTGTCTCGGCACTACTGTTTCTTTTGCTGATTTTCTCTCCTTCTACCCAAATATTTAAGCGTTTCAAGAAAAAGCAAATCAGTATACTCCATGCTACGTCTCTCGGAAGTTCTCGGCTCTCAGAACTTCCTAGAATGGATCTCAGAGCCATGGTTTATGGATGTCGCCTTTGCTTTTATGTGGTTTGAGGAGTTTTATTATATTTGTCTCTCTAGCAAGTTGAGTCTGAAAGCAGGTTTTTCTGAGACAATGAGGAACGGTGACTGTAGACTGTTTGGGAATCACTGGCATGAACCTCCTGTCCTGCGTTTCATGTTTCAGTCTGAAGGAGTTTCTCCCTAAAGAGTATATTAAACAGAGGGGTGCAGAAAAGAAGATCTTCCAGGTATGTTTACAGTGCTTTTATGCTTTTATGTATTTCGGTTTTTGCACTGACAGCCCCCTTTTCTTGTGGGAGTTTTACTCACACAGAAATGGTCTGAGGGCAAAACAAAAAATGGTTCAGAGAGAGAATCAGATCTTATGTCAGATGTCAGGCCAACCAATCAGATGTTTTGGTTCAGAGAGAGAATCAGATCTTATGTCAGATGTCAGGCCAACCAATCAGATGTTTTGGTTCAGAGAGAGAATCAGATCTTATGTCAGATGTCAGGCCAACCAGTCAGATGTTTTGGTTCCGCCTCCTTTAGTTGCTTGGACCCACCTCTTCTACAATCTGATTGGTTATCTCTCTGAACCAATCATTTTTTACACATTTTTGTGTAAGTAAAACTCCCACGAGCATCCCCTTTATCTTATTCGATCTGATTGTATTTGTACAGCTTGTAGTAGTACACTTTACATGCCTCCTGCCCAGACTAAATCACCTTCAGCACATCCATGTGCATCGTCCCTTTCTCTTTCACGGTATTCTTTGACTTGGTCTTATATCCTAGACTTGCATCAGTAGCTCCAGCCTGCTCCTTCTCATCCTGCCTTCGCGATTTAATTAACTTTAACCCCAAAATCATTTTTAGACCGAATCGGCTTCCATTGACCTGACAGAAATGTGGAGCAACAATCTAATTAGCGGTTTCTTTTTACAAAAATGTAGGCTATTATTTTTGCCGATCTGTATTAGCAACCTGCCGACCACGGTTCGAGGGACGCAGAGAGAGCACCTGGTGTCTTCCTCTGTCCGCAGGACCACAAGAACTGCGGCGAGATGACAGAGATCGAAGCCAAAGTGAAGTACGTGAAGCTGGCGCGGTCCCTGCGAACGTACGGGGTCTCCTTCTTCCTGGTGAAGGTGAGATGCTGGAGGAACAGAGAAGTGGAGCGATTCCCTGGGAAGCTCTCGCCCAGCTCCGTTAAGACGTGCAGGATATGTCGTCCTCTTTCGGCAGGATGTTTATCATTTGAAATGAGATGAAACTTCATTTATTTCTGCAAGTATGTGTCTCACGAAATGATGCAGTGTTTTTCCCCGCATATCCCATCATGTATGCGGGTTGAAGCTTGGGGTCTGAGTGCAGGGGTCATCCGTCCCTTGCTCAAGGGCCCAGTGGAAATGGTGGCTACTTCGGCGACTCTCTGGTTATAGGCACAGAGGCCCAACTGCTCTCCACAAAGCCATTGCAAAATAAAGAGCAAAGTCCTCTTACCTGAGCTTATACTGGTTCTGTGTCACTCATTAAAAGTTAACGACTATTTGTGAGACTAATACCTGCAAATAATAACCCAACAGGACTGCACGTTACCGCGACATGAAAGCATGTCACCGCTTTAAACAAAGATTGCAGCATATTTTGAATAATTGTTTGGTGAGCAGTCCTGTTGATTAATCCCCCCGTTGCTGGCGAGCCTGATGAATCCTCCGAAAACAGAGCCGCGATGTTTGGGAATGAATCACTGGCATTAATTCCCGAGATTTCGCCGGTTGTGTGACACTCGTTTTATTACCCCACCCCTAACCTTCAACTAAATTCATACGAATTTTTTTGGCTTTAGTTACTGAATACATTTTACAACAAGTTTAGTGGTAAGTCAACAGGAAAGTTTCACTGCCGTCTTTTATTTAAAGCCTCCTTTTAGCTGAGGTGTCCCTATGACGGTGACACTTTTAGGAACAGCTGTACTTTCCACCACATAAATACACTATATAGTGGTTATTCCAATTATTGAGACATTTGGCATGTGATCTCCAGGAGCTACCAGTAGATTACAGCTTGGATTAAAAAAGAAAAGGTTCTTGCTCTTCTAACTGAAGATTATCAAAAGTCTTGAGGAAATATTACTCCTCACTGACATATTAACTGCATTCTTCTGTCAAAGTTAGCTCCTGGCTAAAGGACTGTCGCTAAGCAACCATTACTCTCCCTCTAAATGGGATGGAGGCCGGAAGTCACTCTGTAATAGTAATCTATTTGTGTATTCTGCATGGGTGCTAAATCATTAGCTTGCCCGCATGTTTGTGATCTGCTCCAGTCTACGGCCCAAGAGATGCATCTTCTGGTGTAGAGCGGCTATTAATAGGACACAGGGCAGCATTTGTCTGGGAGCACTGGTTCAGTGCATCATGGGAGATATTTCCACTATTTTTAATGAAGTTGATTGTGTTGTGCCGCACTCCCACTTTAAACCATTCATAAGCATTTCTACTGCAAAGGGTGGTTTTGGCCTTGCCCTAATTCCGCCTCCCAGCGTGTCACCGAGGTGCTCTGTCAGCTGCGTGCCGGAAGCCGCAGTGTTCCGGCGCCTCCCACCCTGGAAAGCGGCGTTCGGGTTTAGCGGCGTCTCCCGCACTCCTGATTTCGCTTGACTCCAGGCTGTTCTGTCCTCAGGAGAAGATGAAGAGCAAGAACAAGCTGGTCCCGCGACTGCTGGGCATTACCAAAGAGTCCGTGATGCGCGTGGACGAGAAGACCAAAGACGTGGTGCAGGAGTGGCCCCTCACCACCGTGAAGAGATGGGCTGCCTCTCCCAAGAGCTTCACTCTGGTAGGGCTGAGCGTTCAGGTGCCCTGACATCAGACATGCGGCTGTACCAAGAGGCTCTCCCTCACCTCCGCGTTGTCAGATAAATACCACCATCTGCTGGGGGGTCAGTGCTGGGAATGTCAGTCCACACTGATTTCTGTGTAGGATGGATGGATGGATAAATCATGTGTATAAACATACAGATTGGGTACATAATGTGTGTGATCCAACCAGGTGGTGGTTCTTGTCGCGAAATTAGTTTACGGGCATCTTTCCAGTGTCAGTAGGAAAATGGGGATTTTTTTGGGAGTTGGGATCTTGGTTGAAAATTCAAAGTGAAGGATGCTTGAATGTAAAATGACGACAGTCCTCATACAAGCTTCTGTCTGCTTCTGTGCAGGCTGAGTGATCTTGTGGGGGTGGAATCAGATCCCAATTCCATCTCAAAGTCACTTCTTCTTTTTTAAATTCTGCAGGATTTTGGAGAGTATCAGGAAAGCTACTACTCTGTCCAGACAACAGAGGGGGAGCAGATTTCACAGCTTATTGCTGGGTATATAGATATCATCCTTAAAAAGGCGAGTATGCAGCGGTTTTCTGTTGCGACAAGCCTTCCGATTTCGTTTTCTCTCTCCTTCTGCTTTACTGTACACAGCCTGTTCAGGGTTCAGTTAAATGTATTTCGTGAAAACCAATTTATACATGTTTCTCGAAACTAAGTTCACCTTGATTGACTGATTCAATCAATCAATTACCGCTACAGAAACAGAGTAAGGACCGCTTCGGCATGGAGGGCGATGAGGAGTCTACGATGCTCGAGGAGTCGGTCTCTCCAAAGAAGTGAGTGTCTCTCCCTGACACCAAGTGTAAAGTCTGGTGGATTATGGTGTGGAGTTGTTTTTCAGGTGTTGGGCTTGGCCCCTTAGTTCCAGTGAAAGGAACTCTTAATTCATCAGCATACAAAGCCATTTTGGACAATTTCATGCTCCCAACTTTGTGGGAAAAGTTTGGGGATGGACCCTTCCTGTTCCAACATGACTGCGCTCCAGTGCTCAAAGCAAGGTCTATAAAGACATGGATGAGCGAGTTTGGTGTAGAGCAGGGGTCTCAAACTCCAGTCCTGGAGGGCCGGAGTTCTGCACATTTTTGGGTTTCCCTCATTTAACACACCTGATTCAACTCATGGAGCTAATTACCACACAGCACTTAAGCGCAATCATTTATGATGGAACAGAAGAATGGCCAAAAATTCCTGGAAGAACGGTCAAAAATTCCCGTAAACACACTCCTAAACCTTGTGGAAAGCCTTCCCAGGAGTTGAAGCTGTTATAGCTGCAATAGGGGGGCAACTCTATATTAAAGCCTGTTAATTAAAAATGGGATGTCATTAAAGTTCATGTGTGTGCAAAGGCAGGCCTACCAATACTTTTGGCAATATAGTGCATCTTATACGTGGAAAGCCAGTTCTGCCAACTGTGTTCTTCCTAAAATGGCTGTCCTCTGAAAAGCATTGACGAGAGTAGCATGATTTGGATAATGATGATTTAAGGTAGGGCCATTGGTTTTACAATGATTAACGAGAGTGGTGTGATTGGTTAATGATAATTAATAAGTAGTGTGATTGGTTAATGATAATTAATGAGTAGTGTGATTGGTTAGCTATGATTAAGGAGTGCGGGGTCTTCCCTTCAGATCCACCATCCTGCAACAGCAGTTCAACCGTGTGGGCCGCGTGGAGCACGGCTCAGTGGCGCTGCCCGCCGTCATGCGCTCCGGCTCCGTTGGGCCTGAGACCTTCAACACGGGCACCATGCCATCAGCCCAGCAGCAGGTTACGACAGGCCAGATGCACAGAGGACACATGCCCCCGCTGGTGAGCGCATGCGGTGGCTCCGTGGCCCACGCAGAAAGTTCTAGAAGGTTGTGGAAATGTAGAGCGGCGGGGTGTGAAATCGGTGTTTGTTCATGGAAGCGGATGAAAGAGCGACAGGCGCGTGACTCTCCACTGTGTGATCACAGAGCTCGGCACAGCAGGCCCTGATGGGCACCATCAACACCAGCATGCAGGCCGTCCAGCAGGCCCAGGTGGACCTTGGGGAGGTGGATAACCTGCCACCCCTGGGGCAGGACATGGTGAGCACACAGGCTGCCGCCCCCCCGAATCGCTGGCTTTTGGAGACACGTCTTCGCTCCCAAAATCCTTCTGGTTGCCTTATGGTCGCATAGTAGACATTCCAGCGAAAGTGTTTCACTTGTATGGTCAAACGTGATCAATTTTAACAAGTTTTCTTGTACTGTGTTTTTTTTAATATTCTCAAGAAAAATATTTACGTTGGTCACAAGTTTGGACTCTCCTGAGATCTGACATAACGTCCCCCCCCCCCCCCCACCGACAGGCATCCAGGGTTTGGATCCAGAACAAAGTGGACGAGTCGAAACACGAAATCCACTCCCAAGTGGACGCCATCACTGCGGGAACAGCCTCCGTCGTCAACCTGACCGCCGGTACGCGGCCTTGGCCTGACATCCCCGCGTGACGATGAGGGACCCTGTGACTGACAGTCGGGCTTTCCCCAAACGGCCAGATTTGGGCCATGTTTACCCAGCCGCACTTTTAGCTGCCGTGGTAATGAAAGGGAAGAGAACACAAAGGGTTAATGGCCAGAGTGTAAAACCTGTGACCGTGACTTCTGAAGCTCGCGTCCCTTTCCGCTCCCAGGCCCAGCAAAGCACCCGATAGGTCGGCCCTTCTTTTTAGTAAGGCGTCTGTCCTTCCTCTAAATAATGGATAGATTCCCGTTGGTTTCCTCTGATGAATATTCAGGATCTTCCCTGGAAATTGTGCTATCTGGCCGCGCGACGGGGCGTTGGGGCTGAATTAATCAGCCGTCCACCATCTGTCTAGCACGGGCTTCCCTGTTTGGACCCTTACGGCGAAAACCTCGCCGCTCACCCAAAATCCACGTCACTGCTGCTTCTGCTGTTTCGTCTGTGCCTGGGTGTCGCTCGCGCCGTGCTTGCTGCCGCGACGCGCCGAGACGCGCCGTGACGCGCCGCGACACCCTGTGCCGCACTAGCCGCTAACGGCACAAAAACCCGGACTGTGTGATCATTAAAATAAAATTTTAAAAACCGGTGAATCACATATATACAATCGCTGCTTCCAGACCGGCACTCAAAAATCAGACTACAGCTGCTACCGGATGTAGGTTTTGTAAATGAATGGGGCTAAGCAGGGGGGATACTGAGCACTCCGCACCCCGCAGGTGACCCCACAGACACGGACTACACCGCGGTGGGCTGCGCCATCACCACCATCTCCTCCAACCTAACGGAGATGTCCAAGGGCGTAAAGCTGCTGGCAGCACTGATGGAGGACGAGGTGGGCAGCGGGCAGGACCTGATGCGGGCGGCCCGCACGCTGGCGGGGGCTGTATCTGACCTGCTGAAGGCCGTGGAGCCGGCGTCTGGCGAGGTACGGAGCGCCACTTGGTGGCCACCGCCAAACCTTCACGATGTGACATCCTACTGTGAATACAAGCTCGTCCTGAAGGGGGCGCCATTCCGTGACCCGGTCATGTCCGCTAGTTTACCTGTGAGACATGAAGCCGAGCGATGTTTGCCTTGTGACGCGTGCCATGTGACGCGTGCCATGTGACGCGCTCCCACAGCCCCGGCAGACGGTGCTGACGGCAGCGGGCAGCATCGGCCAGGCCAGTGGCGACCTCCTCCGGCAGATTGGCGAGTACGAGACTGACGAGCGCTTCCAGGTATGAGCCTCGGAAAGCTCCTGGACAGAGACGGGGGGGCGGGGGGGGGCGCTGGTGATAAGTGGAGACCATGTCTGACCATTTTCCAGGACATCCTGATGAACCTGGCCAAAGCTGTGGCCAATGCCGCTGCCATGCTGGTCCTCAAGGCTAAGAACGTGGCGCAGGTGGCAGAGGACACCGTGCTGCAGAACCGGGTGATCGCCGCGGCGACGCAGTGCGCCCTGTCCACCTCGCAGCTGGTGGCCTGTGCCAAGGTAGCCACGCACGCGCACACACACACACACACACACACACACACACACACACACACACACACACACCGCGATTCCACCCTCCCCCAACAAGCCATGATAGTCTAGGCCCGTCCCGCAGCCCCTGGCATAACGGCAAGGGCCCGGCTCCTCTCATGCCGCCACTTAAACCACAATCACGCCGCTAATGAACAGTAATTAATTTCCGTTCCTGGTAATGGGATTACCCAGCAGCCCCCTCGATCTCGGTCCTCCTGCGTGTCCCTGCCCCCCCCTCAGGTGGTGAGCCCCACCATCAGCTCACCGGTGTGCCAGGAGCAGCTGGTGGAGGCGGGCCGGCTGGTGGAGCGCTCGGTGGAGGGCTGTGTGCAGGCGTGCCACTCGGCCACCGAGGATGGCGAGCTGCTGAAGCAGGTGGGCGCGGCGGCGGGGGTGGTCAGCCAGGCGCTGGGCGACCTGCTCCAGCACGTGCGGCACTACGCCAGCCGCGGCGAGCCCATCGGCCGCTACGACCAGGCCACCGACACCATCATGACCGTCACCGAGAGCATCTTCAGCTCCATGGGCGACGCCGGTGAGTCGGCCAGCTTGGGCGCTTATGGCGGCTTCGGAATCTGTTAGGGTCTGTTGGGATCTATAAAGCTTGTAGGATATTGGGATGTGTGCATGTAGGATTAGTTAGGATCACTAAGGTTTGTAGGATCAGTTAGGATCTTTAAATAATATGTAATTTTGTTTAATTGAATGTCGAGAACCGTTTCGTATTTGTGAACTATTGGGCTTACCTCCGGTGTTTCTTTTTTAGAGGAATAAAGTTTACATTTCTTGGATATTTTTTCACTGCCTGAAGTATCTGTTTTGGATGCTTTCCATTCCACACTTGTGGGGTTGCTGTAATGTGAACGCTGACCTGGTGGTGGGTCTAAGAGGAGCCAGGCGGCAGGAACCTCACCGAGACGCCGATGCGTTTGGGCAGGATCCTGCCGCCAAAAAGGACCTGCTCATGTGTGCCGATGCCCCCACCTTAGCTGATGTTTCAAGTCCCAGCTTGGGGGGGGGCAGGGGCCCTTCTGCTGCGTGGGTTTGCTTCTCTGTGTTCCCCACCGGGGGTCCATATGTTCAGAGCCCCCTGCTTGAAGTTTCCTGGTATGCGTGTTGTCCTGGGGGGGTGGGGGGCGGGGGGGGGTGTATTCCCGTTCTGACCCAGATACAGCCGAGATGGAAGAGATTAGCTGCCAGATGCCTGCTCTCCGGAACGAGGAGCTCGCTGTTCGCAGAGACTGTTTCTGTAGTTAAGTGGGTGGAAATCTGTGGGCAGCACAGTTTGACACACCGTTCTCTCTCCCTCCCTGCCCCCTCCTCTCCCTCCCCCTCACCCCCCACACAGGGGAGATGGTTCGTCAGGCACGGGTCCTGGCGCAGGCCACCTCTGACCTCGTGAACGCCATGCGGTCGGACGCCGAGGCTGAAATCGACGTGGACAACTCCAAGAAGCTGCTGGCCGCCGCCAAGCTGCTGGCAGACGCCACGGCCAAGATGGTGGAAGCCGCCAAGGTGAGGGGGGGCACTGGCGGTGCTGCCCGCGGGCCGCCGGCCTGCCGAAACACCGCGGTCAGTGTGACCACCGCGGAACTCTCGGGACGGGACTCATTCTGACATTCAGACACTTCCTATCAGGCCTGATAATGCTCCGCAAGTGTCGGGTTCCTTATTAAATTTGTAAAGGATACGCGTGGCGACGCTTCCAGGTCCCCTGGGGGACGATAAAGCTGTTACTGGTTTCCAGATGATCCTTATCGGATCTACTTGGGTTTTACCATCACGCCAAATTCCCTTTTAATGTTAATTAGCCGCCGCTTGTAAAGGAAGAGCCCTCATTAACCCGGCGGGCGCCCCCCCGATCCGTCACGTCCCTCGTGGATGTTGCCGTCTCCACCACGCCGAGACTCCCAGCCTACATGACCCTTTCCCTGGCAGCTGCCAAAGGGCTGAATGCCCGGTGCTGTGGGGGTGTCGCCCTGCTCGGGCCGGCATGTGCCCGCCGGATGGGAGGAGTTTGTGTCCTCCTGGCCCTGGGGGGGGGGGGGTGAATGTGAGGCCATGGGCCACGACCGGTGTTGCCATGTCAATCAGGTGAATGCGACAGTGCTGTTCTCTCAAACAGCAGCTAGGGGGCGTGAGAGGTACTGCTCGCCGCAGTCGCAGTTCTGTGGTTTTGTTATTCGGTGCTGGTTTCATTTTTGGATCCATAGCTGGTTAATTGTTAAGCAAAACAGTGTGAAATAACGAATGAGAGAAGGCAGCAGGTTAGGATCCAGCACAGTCGGGCCCCCCGAGAGCAGCAGGACAGACCCATGGAGCTGGCATACCACCCACCTCCCCTCCATGTGCGCAGGGAGCGGCGGCCTACCCCGAGAACGAGGACCAGCAGCAGCGGCTGAGGGAGGCAGCGGAGGGCCTGCGTGTGGCGACCAACGCAGCCGCCCAGAATGCCATCAAGAAGAAGCTGGTGAACAGGCTGGAGGTGGGCGTGCGGCGTGCGGGCATATCCCAGCATGCTCTCCTTTACTTAAGACGCCACACATACACAGGCGAGGGTGAAGCTTGGGGTCTGAGCTCAGGTTCTGCCATTCATCAGGGGCCTCTGGAGCTTTTTGGAGGGTTAGGGCCCAACAGATATATGCGGTACTGCACAGGATTTAAAGCAGTGAGCTTCCAACTGCAGGCACAGAGGCCTGACTCTTCCCCCCCCCCCCCCCGTGTGTGTCTGCGTGGGAGGGGAGCGTCGCCCCATCCAGACGGAGTCGTCGGTCATGCTTAGCCCGTGACGTAATGGCTGTGAGACAACGAGCCATTCAGCGTTAGCAGAGGCCCTGACAGATGGGCTGATATGTAAATGAAGGTGCTTCCAGGCCCCCCCCAATCAGATGGCGAAGCT
>JAODKM010000008.1:20569237-20585465 GCA_026780845.1 Petrocephalus sullivani | reverse complement strand
CTACACCGTACTCCCTATCCAAACAACAGCACACAACATAAGCTCACAAAACAAAAACTGCACTCACTCCCTATGCACCTGACACACACACACAGATCAAAGCGTCACAGTCAGAGGGGCGAAGACGGTAACCAAAAACCAGGCAAGAGTTCGGAACCAAATAGCAAGTAAACCAAAGTGAAAGTACAGACAGGGGCAAAGCGAAAATAAGAAATCCAATAAACCTTTGAAATGGGATGATTTGCTAGCTCAGACTGAAATAGCGTCCTATTATAAGCCTTGCACCTCATAAATATTATGTACACATGTACTGTTCATGTTCTAAGTTATGGGCTTTTCTTACTTATGGGCACCCCTTGGTCCCATTCTGCCTGGATAAGGGAGCTTTGACTGTATCCTAATTTCCCTTCATTTGAACCTCTTTTTGGATCTGCAATTCTCTTTTCAGTTGAGCTGGTACCTGTTAGTTTTGTGCGTGAGACCTGATCGCTCGGAGCTCTCGGCAGGCGATGCATGATCCCTGCTGGAGCTGCGAATGTGTCTTACTGGTTATATCGGCTCTGTTTCCTCCCACACCCCCGTCTATGTGGCTCCACAGCAGTGCTCTGTGGGGGCTGTTAGCTTCTTTAAATGAGGCGGCTTAGTCCAAAGGCCCCCCACATTGGAGGGAGATGCTCAGTTTCATTTAACAGGCACCATTCTGCCCCTTTGTGTGGCCTTTGCCAAGCGGAGAGCAGCAGCCACCTACCCTGAGTGTGTGTGTGTGTGTGTGTGTGTGTGTGTGTGTGTGCGCGGGCATGTGTGTTTATGCCTGCATGTGTGACTGTATCATATCTGTGCATGTGTGTATGCATGTCAGCAGTGGTTCCATCTTTTAGCCTTTGCTGGACAGTGCAGCCTGACACCAGTTAGCCTTGTGTAGATTTGCAGGTGACATGGCCCCCTCGCTAAGGAAACCTTCAGCCTTGCCCCTGTGACGTTTGTTTACTCTCTATCTTGTCTGGTGGTGCATGCAGGCAGTGAGGGGCATGCTGGACAACCCCAGCGAGCCGGTCAGCGACCTCTCCTACTTCGACTGCATCGAGAGCGTGATGGAGAACTCCAAGGTAGGGGGCGCCTGCCGAGGACGGCGTTGTCCCGGCCAGGGAGTGCACACGTGTGATCTTCTCCTCTGTCCATCCCAGGTCCTCGGGGAGTCCATGGCGGGCATTTCTCAGAACTGCAAGACGGGCGATGTGCCGGCTTTCGGGGACTGTGTAGGCGTGGCCTCCAAAGCCTTATGCGGCCTGACTGAGGCTGCAGGACAGGTGAGGCCAGCCAGGCCCCTGCTGTGTGGCACCCCCTGTTGGAGGGTGGTGCTACATGCTCCACTTTTGTCATTCCATCCGTGGGTTCCTACCATTCATTGCATCTGTACTCAAAATGTGGTTAATTTTCTGTGGCTTATATTTTAGTCTCATTCAGATATTTGCTGAGTGGTGCCTTTCTCCATCCTCCTCCTGCCTCTCACAGGCTTCTTACTTGGTCGGCGTGTCTGACCCAAACAGTCAGTCCGGCCACCAGGGCTTGGTGGACCCCATCCAGTTTGCTCGAGCCAATCAGGCCATTCAGATGGCCTGCCAGAACCTAGTGGACCCAGCAAGCAGCCCGTCTCAGGTCGGCACATCCCGGGTGATGGGGAGGACTTACGCTGAAGATCCTCCTCCTGGATAAACACGGTCTGAAGGTCTCATTCACCCCCAGGTGCTGTCTGCGGCCACCATCGTCGCCAAACACACGTCGGCGCTCTGCAACGCCTGCCGCCTGGCCTCATCCAAAACGGCCAACCCCGTGGCCAAGAGGCATTTTGTCCAGTCAGCCAAGGAGGTCGCCAACAGCACGGCCAACCTCGTCAAAACCATCAAGGTGTGCTGGCACCTCAACTCCCCATTAAATATCTGCTTCTGGGGGGGCTTTTAGTATTACCCACAGTATTAATGGCTGTAGTTGGTACCTCTCACTGTCGCCCCCTACAGGCCCTGGATGGCGACTTCTCAGAGGAGAATCGGGACAAGTGCCGTGTGGCCACGACCCCCCTTATCCAGGCCGTGGAGAACCTGACCACGTTTGCCTCCAACCCAGAGTTTGCCAGCATTCCCGCGCAGATCAGCAGCGAGGTACGGAGTGCCATCGCGACCCGCATCCTCGCCTGGTTACTGCTGCCGATTTGCCTCTGGTATCTGAGGGTGTTTTTCTTTCAAGATAACTTCCTTAAAAGGAATAGGGTTAGATTTACACTAGTCCCTCTGTCTTGGTGTGGTTGGTATAACCCTGAGTTTCTTAGACTCAAAAGGAAAAACAGACCCATGGTCACAGCATTATAGGGTCCTGACCACATGAGTCCCATTGGCATGAGTTCTCTGTCTTGAGTGATTTATATTTATCTGTTGATGTTCCCTGGTATGCATTCAACAGGTGGTATAGTATTAAGGACTCGGGCCTAGAACCCAAAGAGTGCAATGCATGAATTGGCTAAGGAAAATATAAATCACGCATAGAGACCCCTTTGGTCCCTGTCAAAAATTTCTCAGTAATACCCAGACGCCCAAGCTGCAGTCCAGTTCCACATTTCAGTGGCACCCCCTGGAGGTGTGATTAGCAGTTGTCCGGTGACCATGTCTTTCCGACATGTGCAGGGCTCGGCGGCTCAGGAGCCCATCATCCAATCCGCTCGCGCCATGCTGGATAGCTCCACCGAGCTCCTCAAGACTGCTCGCTCATTGGTCATCAATCCCAAGGACCCGCCCACCTGGTCCCTCCTGGCCAGTCACTCACGCACCGTTTCAGACTCCATCAAGAGCCTCATCACAGCCATCAGGTTCGTCCCCCGGCACCGGCTGTCCACGGCTTCCCCCTGCGCCCCTCTCCATGGTTCCTGTTTGTGCATCTTCTTCACAATCCTCGTCACTCCATAATATACATACTGCTTCATTGTTTTAGAGCCTCATGTTGAATGTCCTCTCCTTTCTGCTAAAACGGCCGTTACTCAGAGCCAAAGCTACAAGTAGGACCATTCCACATTTTGCGGTGCCCCCTGCCTCAAAATGAAAATCCTCTAAAAATGGGTCGTTATGTTACGTTATGGTAACTTTATTACAGATCTGCACCAAGCGGCCGGCCTGGTGTTTTCCTAAGTAATAAAATGACCGTATTCTTCCTGGCCGGGGAATCAGAGCTGGGAGCTGCCAGTTCTGTTCTATGGTCTTGTAATGTAAATAAAAATATTGGAGTGATATTCAGGGGGGTAAAGGGGACCTTTTGGTATAAAGCCTGCTGTCAAAGCTGATAGCGATCTCTGCTCACTGACTGGGAAAAACAGATTGGGCCGCGATTAGACCTCCCGCAAACTGGAACAGGAACCTTTGCCCATGTTGTTGGAGGACGAGTCCCCCCCCTCCCCCCCCCACTGCAGAATGCAAAGTGCTCTGTTCATGCAGCGTGTAATATAATTAGTTTCTGTATGGCCAGGGCAGCATCTGGGGACCAACCAACGGGTCCCTTATCGTTTTAGTGGAGTTCCCCTTTAAGTTCCGGGGAGGATCCTCATGTCAGTGCTTAGGCTCTAACGGCTTTGGGATCTTCAGGGGGTGACTCGGCTGCCAGAGTGGCATACCTCCGGGTTTGCGGGGCCCCCTTTGACTGCAGGTGCCCCCATGTTGTTCTGTCCCCCCCCAGGGACAAAGCTCCCGGTCAGAGGGAGTGCGACTTCTCAATCGACAACATCAACAAGTGCATCCGCGACATTGAACAGGCGTCTCTGGCTGCTGTCAACCAGAGCCTCCCCACCCGCGATGACATCTCACTGGAGGTAATCCCAGCAGTGCCGACACACCGCAACGTGGCACGGCCTTTTTTTCTTAAGTTGCGGGGCAGGAGAGGGGGCATAATTCATGCAGAGGGCCCAGCTGTATCATTAGCCAATAGCATTTTTAGCCGGTGACAAGGCAGGCACGCTGTTGGCCAATCAGCTTTCAGCTCAGCCTGTGTTCCTTTGGCACCGCCACCTGTATGCACACCTGACCTTCCTGCTCCCCACCCCCGTGACTCAGCGACCCACATCTTTACTGTAGTACTGACCTATTGCTAGGACCCCCATCCTTCAGGAGCCTGGCAGTTTGTGCCCGTTTGAAGCCTGAATTCAGTCCGACGGCCCCGTTTCTGGTGTCCCGGTTCTCTCCAGCCTAGCTCCCTCCGGGATAGCGTCTCCTGCAATCCCAGGAGGCTTCCATGCAGCACTTTCACGCTCTCTTCCATCTCCACAGGCCCTGCAGGAGCAGCTGACATCCGCCGTTCAGGAGATTGGACACCTCATTGACCCCATCTCCACGGCGGCGAGGGGGGAGGCCGCCCAGCTGGGCCACAAGGTGGGCACAACACACTGGTTACAGCCTGACACCGCGGCCCGGGCCCGACCCTGACACGCGTCCCTCCTGCCACAGGTCACCCGGTTGGCCAGCTACTTCGAGCCGCTCATCGTGGCTTCGGTGGGCGTGGCCTCCAAGATCCTGGATCACCAGCAGCAGATGACCATCATGGACCAGACGAAGACTCTGGCGGAGTCCGCCCTTCAGATGCTATACGCTGCTAAGGAGGGTGGAGGCAACCCTAAGGTCCGGCCCGCAGTGACCGTGTAGCAGTTTGAAGATGATGATGATGATGATGGTAGTAATGGTAAATAGGAGCAGCCCTCCTGAATCCTCCACCCCCACCTCCGCTGTATCTCGGCCCCCCAGGCAGCACACACCCACGACGCCATCGCCGAAGCAGCCCAGCTGATGAAGGAGGCCGTCGATGACATCATGGTGACCCTGAATGAAGCTGCCAGTGAAGTGGGCATGGTGGGGGGGATGGTGGACTCTATCGCCGAGGCCATGGGCAGGGTGAGTCGGGGGGGCACTGTCCATAAAGTTACTTCAGGTCATCGAGAGTCCCCTTTGTTGGGTAGCATGCCCGGTGGCCTTGCACTAACGTTCAGGCCTCATGCTAACGCTAAATGCTGACCCCTTACACCCCCAGCTGGATGAAGGCACCCCCCCGGAGCCGGAGGGCTCCTTCGTGGATTACCAGACCACCATGGTGAAGTTCTCCAAGGCTGTCGCAGTCACAGCCCAGGAGATGGTGGGTGAAACACCGCTTCCTCGTGAAAGTTGGCCACGCCCCTTTCCTGCTTTCTGTAACCATGGCGATCGACCACCACAGATGACTAAGTCAGTGACGAGCCCGGAGGAGCTGGGAAGCCTGGCCTCGCAGGTGACAGCCGACTACGGCCAGCTGGCCCTGCAGGGGCGCCTGGCGGCCGCCACCGCCGAACCGGAGGAGGTAAGAGAGGGCGCGCGAGCTGCACAAGAGTGCCCCCTGCCTGCGGTCGCTGTGAAGTGCATCAGCAAATTTGGGTGCTAATGGCATGCCTGCATTATTAGCTGGCCTGATAAAAGAATATGCCAATATGTGAAAGACAGTTGGCCTCTGTAATTCAGAAGAGTTTTGTGTTTCAGTCATATGTTTTTATATGCCATTGTGGAGCTGTGTTGACAGTGCACTGGTTTATAAGGACATGTGACGGACGGCTATGCCTGCAGGTCGGCTTTCAGATCCGGACGCGGGTGCAGGAGCTGGGCCATGGCTGCATCCTGCTGGTGCAGAAGGCTGGAGCCCTGCAGCTTAGCCCCACGGACAGCTTCAGCAAGAAGGAGCTCATCGAATGCGCCCGTGCCGTCACTGAGAAGGTAGGGATCCTGCGGGGCCCCCCGCCCCCCTTCGCCGGAGTGTATTGGGGTGTCTACAGCAGAGTTTGTCAATCGGCAGACCATATTTAACTGCTTAAATGCCACGTTTTTTGTTTCATTTAATACATTTAACTATTCTATTATAGCCTAGGACAGGGGTGCCCACAAGCTACCTTTAAAATGACCAGGTGAAAATGATCTACCTACATTAAAAATGCTAAATATGTTTTTTTATATATATATATATATATATATGTGTGTGTAGTATTTCATATTTATATGTACAGTGTATGTCGGCAAACCTTGCATCACTGCATGAACCCTTAAAGCGCAGTACATAAATACATTTATGGTTCCTTTCTTGGTCCCCCGCTAATTTTTTAATATCTCTTTTTAGTAGATATAAATTGGAAGGCTAGCTGGTTCACTTTGCTCACTAGAGTTTTGCATTAGCTCGCAATACATTCGCGTGTTCTGCCGGGTGATGCGTTAGAAGAGAAGGGATAGAAGTAGGTATAATAACCTAATGTATCAAAGTTTTAATGTCACGAGATCTACCCGCACTACCTTTGTGATCTACTGGTCGATCACGATCGAAGTATTGGACAGCCCTGGCCTAGGACAACCTATGCATTAATCTGGCCCCGCCTAACAGGGGGCCTCCAAACTTCAGGGGCCCTATGCAAATGCCCGGTCTTTCTGGATATCAACACTGCCACTGGTCCTGCCTCAAAGGTGTGGGATGTGAGTTCATCAGTGGCGTGCCGCTCCTTCATAGATGACGTTTCACTTACCTGCGCAGTTGTACTTCTAATCCCACAAGGGTATGACACTGGCCAGCCTCTCTAGGCCTCTGTCCACCGCGCCGCTCTGACGGGTTTTGTAGTCGTGCTGGCTGGCGCTGTCCTGCGTGGTTTTCATTTTCCCCGCTCAGTTCCGCCGATTTACTCGATTCGGTTTGGGGCCTGCTCCGGCCTTGTCTAATTTGCGGGTGTGTATGTGAAGTCCTCCGAAGCCCTGAGCTCATTTAAAGATGTTTTTCATTAAGCGGCTTGTGAAGGGCTGACAGCGGGCCCCCTGCTCTCTGCTGTGCCGCGTCTCTCCGTTCGTTTCCCAGCAGCCCCCCCTCCCCACGATGTTCAGGCGGCATGACGCCATAATTACCGTCACAGAGACACAGTCTGTGCAGCGGGGTCGCGGTGAGGTGGCCTGTGCAGCGGGGTCGCGGTGAGGTGGCCTGTGCAGCGGGGTCGCGGTGAGGTGGCCTGTGCAGCGGGGTCGCAGTGAGGTGTCCTGTGCAGCGGGGTCGTGGTGAGGCAGGCGGTCTGTGCAGCGGGGTCTCGGTGAGGCGGTCTTTGCAGCGGGGTCATGGTGAGGCGGCCTGTGGGTGACACCACCAGCATGTGTGAGTTGGTGTGACCCAGCTCTCTGGCTCCATCCCCCCCCCCCCACCCCCTTCCTGGCCTGCAGGTCTCCTTGGTCCTGTCAGCCCTTCAGGCGGGGAACAAAGGCACCCAGGCGTGCATCACGGCCGCCAGCGCCGTCTCTGGCATCATCGCCGACCTGGACACCACCATCATGTTCGCCTCCGCGGGCACGCTGAACGCCGAGAACGACGAGTCCTTTGCCGACCACAGGTGAGGCGAGGAACCACAACGGGCTGCGGCTTGCACTGGGGGGCCTGGCTGACCCCCCCCCCCTTCCCATGGTGAAGAGGGATGCATTATTCCACGTGTAGAGGAATTCTGGCATGGAAAAGTCCGGGAGTCTGTATATTTAACACGGCACAGCATGCCGGGCATTCTGGGTCAACGGAAGGAGGTTCATCTACCTTTCTTTCTGCCACCCTCCCATCTGCGCCCTGCGGTCTGCATATAAACATTAACAGCCGCCAAACGCACAGTTGAAATTACCGCCAAGTTATTGCTGCTCAGACGGGAAAGGATCGGGCCGTCACCCTCGTAACAGAGCCGAAACGCTCGTCACCATGTCACCTGTAATCTGGTTGTTGCACAGGGAGAACATCTTGAAAACAGCCAAGGCTCTGGTGGAGGACACCAAGATGCTGGTGTCTGGGGCGGCGTCCAGCCAGGAGCGGCTAGCACAGGCCGCCCAGTCCTCAGCCAACACCATCACCCAGCTCACCGACGTGGTCAAGCTGGGCGCCGCCAGCATCGGCTCGGACGACCCGGAAACACAGGTAGCCTTTCGGGAAAGTGATGCCGTTTGAGGAACTGCACTGTACGCTGTGTTCGCATAATCATACCGGTCCTCCGACCTCTAGGTGGTGCTGATCAATGCGGTGAAGGACGTGGCCAAGGCCCTGGCTGAGCTGATAGGGGCCACGAAGTGCGCCGCTGGGAAGTCTGCTGATGACCCATCTATGTACCAGCTGAAGAGCGCCGCCAAGGTTGGGCCTCTGACTCGCCCCCACTTAGGTGTTCACGGAGCTGCCTGAATCTCTGACCTGCCCACATTCGGGTGTCCATGGCACTGCCTGTGCCTCTGGCTCACTCACACTCTGGGGTCCACAGAGGTGCCTGGTCCTCTGATTTTCCCTCACTCTGCCCACCCCTGGTCCTGAGGCACAGAGAGCTCAGTGCCAGTCTTAAAGGACCGGTGTGTGTGCACGTTTTTGGGGTAACCTTTAGGTCAGCTGTTGTGGACCAATCCATCCTCTAATTAGTAATCTAATAAGGGAGTTGCAGCGAAAACCTGTATACGCAATGGCCCTTTCTAGATAAAGTTGCCCACCCCAGCTCGAGCTGAGCAGTGATGCTGTGTGTGTGTGTGTGTGTGAGGAGCTCACTGCCTCTCCCTCCTCCTCCTCTCTGCTTCTACCACTGCGGCCTCCTCACACTGCGGCCCCTGATTTTTGTTCTCCTTCAGGGAGGCATTACCAAAATGGCTTTATAAGGACAGCATCCCATAATCCCTCAGGTCTCCCACATGGGTGGCAAGCAAGGGGGTCCACTGTGTTTGGTTAACCTTGAGGGCAGAGAAGCCCCCCCCCACCCCACCCTGGTACTAAAATAAAACAAATTTCCTTGGCACGGCATCCTTTATTTAACTTAACCTGAAGACTAGGCATCGCTTGTTCCGACAGACCCCTGAGCCAGCAGTATTAATGTCACTTCTGGCAGATTGCCCAGGTTCTGTTTACCGCTTCTGATGGTGACGGTGTCCAGCTGAACGCCGCTGAGGAAAGTGCAATCACAGCGGAAGAGGGGACCGTGGCTCTCATGTGCAGCTTTAAAAGGCGGGACCTGCACCCGGGTTTCCATCGGAAACATGGCAGCTCGATGCATTATTCCCCCGAACATTAATATGAGCGTCTGTCATGTGACTGAATGTCATGAGTCACATGACAAAAACCTGCACAGTCATAAGGGAGCTAAGGGAGTCACTTCTTTCAGCATGGTGGCCTTACTTCTGCCTCACAGCGAGTCACGCTCCGTCATACCCACTGTGACTCGCACCAGACGGATCAGTTTGCCGTCGGCAGTGCTCAGTCTGTCTGCTGTCCCTGTCGCAGGTGATGGTGACCAACGTGACGTCGCTGCTGAAGACTGTGAAGGCGGTAGAAGACGAGGCCACCCGGGGGACGCGGGCCCTGGAGGCCACCATCGAGTGCATCAAGCAGGAGCTGACGGTACATTGGCGCCCCCTGCTGCCTGCCACCTGATCTCACAGCCACCTGGCCAGAGAGATTGTTTTAGCCATTAATCTAAATCCGTGACTTTAGCCATACGTTTGGTCCAATAGCATAAAGCTATAGCTGTTGGGGGTTCAGTCCTGAATTTGGGTTCCGTTTGTTCCCAGGACACGTGTACAGTAAGGCAGCTGAACATTTGGGTCTCTGATATCACTGATGTTTGCAGGTCTTCCAATCCAAGGACATCCCAGAGAGATCGACCACTCCTGAGGAGTTCATCCGTATGACCAAGGGTATCACCACGGCAACAGCCAAAGCAGTAGCTGCCGGCAACTCTGCTCGCCAGGAGGACGTTATCTCCACGGCGAACATGAGCCGCAAAGCCATCTCCGACATGCTCAGCACGTGCAAGGTGCCCACCCAGCTGCTGGCTCTGTCCACATAAGGGCACTCTTCCTTGCCATTTGTCCTGCTCTCGATGTGCCGCACCCCTCAGCCAGCCAGTGTGTGTACGGCTTTCCGGCCTCCATACTTCTAGAACAGTTCGCCTAGCAAACCCAGAAGTGTAGCTTGTCTGCTTTGCCTCTTTCTCCAGCCATTTGTCACAAACCTCCTGGTGCCTGAATTGCCCAGTGCAGAGATTTCAGTAGTGCTCGGTCAGCGTTTAGTTTGGCCTGGCGTCCCTATTTGTTAGCACAGCTCTCCACGCTCTGTCATTAAGAAGGTGGGAACTGGGGGTAGCCATGCATCCCAGCTGGACTTGGTCACTCTTTACACACCTCTGTGAGCTGAATGTCTGTCTGACGGGGCTGTTGGTGGGTAGGCTGATTTCCCTGCTTGCTCTAAAGTATCAACCCCCCCCCCCGCCAGCAAGCCGCTTTCCACCCCGAGGTGGCCGGGGTTGTGCCGGCCAAAGCCTTGGCATTCGTCACTGTGTGCGCCATGGGATACGTCGAGCTGCTGGAGCAGGTGCTGCTGGTAAGGTGGGGGAAGGCGGGCCGTGCAGTCCAAGCTACGTGGCAGGGCCGGGCCTCTGACCGCGTGTGTGTGTGCGTGTGTGTGCAGGTTCTCCAGAAGCCTACACCAGAGCAGAAGCAGCAGCTGCCTGCCTTCTCCAAGCGCGTGGCCGGCGCTGTCACGGAGCTCATCCAGGCAGCAGAGGCCATGAAAGGTGAGGAGGCAACGCAGCCTCGGGTGGGGGGGGGTTTCAAACAGAGAGGCTCAAAGGGGTAAAGTCAGTGTTAGCCAAAGGACTGTAAACTCTGTATTAACCGCAGGGGTGTAAACTCGGCAATAATCATTGGGCTGTAAACTAGGTATAACCATGGTGGTGTAAACTTTGTGATAACTGTAGGGATGTGAATGCAGTGTAACCATCGGGCTGGTGTAAATGCAGTGTAACTGTGGGGCTGGTGTAAATGCAGTGTAACTGTGGGGCTGGTGTAAATGCAGTGTAACTGTGGGGCTGGTGTAAATGCAGTGTAACTGTGGGGCTGGTGTAACTGCAGTGTAACCGTGGGGCTGGTGTAAATTCAGTGTTAAACATGGGGATGTACACTTGGTGATGTCCTCGCTCTGATTTTACATGTCAGCATTACATACCGCATGACTAATGGCCATCTATGGCATACCTGAACTTTCAAACCTGCCTTGTGCAGTAAGCTAGTCATGTGACCCCAGTGCTAGCTCAGGCTTCTGAGCCGGGGGACTCCCCATCTCCATGGTAACGGCCTTTGTCTCTCTCTCTTGCCTCAGACGGGGGTAAGTTGAGCACACACTCTTTGCCGCCGACGTCGCCTCCCATAGGTGGGGGGGCGAGGTTTTGACATGGCCTCAGCAGCTCATCTCCCCGACCCTTCGGCGCTCGACATCGTCATGGCGACGGCCTAAAAAGTATCTATAAAACCAGGGCGTCTGTGCAGCGTGTGGTTCCTACGCAGCTGAACGCAGCAGCGTGCTGTGCTTAGCCACTGCACACTTTCGCTCAGAGTCGGAGTCCAGTCGTTGATGACAGAGCAGCATTGATTAGAGCTGCATTCAGGTCATATGGGGGCTGCATGCCTTTGGTGGTGTGGTGGGGGGGGCGGCATGTCACCCAATGATATCTGTCTGAGGCCCGCCCCCATCCCCGAGCACGTCCACCCGGGGGGTGCCTGACGGGCCTGCGGTGGCCTTGCAGGCTCCGAGTGGGTGGACCCCGAGGACCCGACCATCATCGCGGAGACGGAGCTGCTGGGGGCTGCGGCGTCCATCGAGGCGGCAGCTAAGAAGCTGGAGCAGCTGAAGCCCCGGGCCAAGCCCAAGGTGCGAGCCCCGCCCACAGGCACACGCATGTCTGTGTATATAGTGTGTAGTGTGTGTGTGTGTATGTATAGTGTGTGTGTGTATATAGTGTCTGAGGGTGTGTATAGTGTGTGTGTGTGTGTGTAGTGTCTCAGGGTGTGTATAGTGTGTGTGTGTGTGTGTGTGTGTAGTGTATCAGGGTGTGTATAGTGTGTGTGTGTGTGTGTGTGTATAGTGTCTGAGGATGTGTATAGTGTGTGTGTGTGTGTGTGTGTGTGTGTGTGTGTGTGTGGTGTCTGAGGGTGTGTATAGTGCATGTGTGTTTATAGTATGTATAGAGTGTGTGTGTGTATGTGTCCAGGAGTGTGTAGTGTGTATAATGCAGGTGTGTGTGTGTGTGTGAGAGTGATGTATTGTGTGTGTGTGTGTGTGTGTGTGAGAAACGTCGTAGGGACATTATTTCAGTCCCCACAAAAATATCCTCAATTTCATATAAATCTGTGAATGTAATCAAAAAACTAGAAATCAAGTCTTACAAGTCTTATAATTTATTTGGTTACTTGTGCTTAAGGTTAAGGCTGGGCAGGGGATATGATTGTCATGGTTAGGGTTAGGGTTATGCCATAGTAATGAATGAAGAGTCCCCACAATGATGGGATTATGACCTGAGTGTGTGTGCGTGCCCCTCTGCCAGCCACCCAGTGTGGTGAATTTTCTGTGCTCGGCATCTGGGCCGCGGGCAGCGCTCTGCCTGCCCACTCTGTGTGCTGCCCCCTCTCCCCTCACGCCCGTAGCCATCACCCGGTCGGTCGGAGCCCCTGCTGAAACCCCCTTGGCCCTTGCTGTCTTTGAAAAGCACTGGCTGGATTAATCCCGAGCCGCGGGTATCCCTCTGCCGATCAGAGCCGCGGGTATCCCTCTGCCGATCAGAGCCGCGGGTATCCCTCTGCCGATCAGAGCCGCGATCAGAGCCGCGGGTATCCCTCTGCCGATCAGAGCCGCGGGTATCCCTCTGAATATCAGAGCAGACGTGTATTAGGAGGTATCTCTGCCTGATGTCTGCTTTGTTCCCGACGGCCGTCCTCGGGACCGCAGCAGTCACCCTTCCGGGATCAGGGAGACGAGCCCTCGGGGCGCTTTCAGCCGTCCCCAGGCGCCATCAGTCCCTCGTTTTGGCGTTGCGGGTTCCTGCTTTCCCCATTTATCGTTGTTACGATAATAAAAAAAAATGCATAGATGTCGCGGTTGCAGTCGTCGGAAACAGGTCAGATCAGGTGGTCTTACAGTCTTGTCCAATGTCCTATGGGGGACGTGGAGAGGCCCCGCCTTCCCCCTGCGCCCCCCAGGCGTCCTGTGTGCCCCTGTCCCAGTGGTCACCGCTCGGCCCACTGTTGTTCTGTCTCCCGCTTTTTAAGCTGGAATCCTGCTCTGCAGGGCTCTGTCTGATATGTTTGATATATTAGGTTGTTATTCAGTCCAACTATATATCAAACATATTGCTACAGTGTCCCGCCCTGTCTCCAGACGCGTGCTTTCTGTCTGCCCCTCTGTTGTCCTGAGGCGATTCAGGAATGCTTAGATGTTCTTGCCTTTTGTGTCGACTCTTAATTTTATTTGGATTTTTTTTTTTTTAGCTTGGGGAGTCATTGCTTTAGCTGTCAGATGTTCTCTAGTGTGTTTTATGCATCAAAAACAAGGATATTTGCATATCGTATTGCACTTGACTTGAGTCAACATAACATAAACCTGAACCCCCTTTATATGAAGTTGCAGTTCTTGGTCTCCACCACACGATGTCGCCCTTACGAAGTCTTCTGTCGGGTCTGTGTGTGTCTGAGTGTGGTCTGTTGAAGCGATGTAGTTCTTGCAGAATATCAGACGGATTGTTTGCTCAAAAACAAAATGCTTATAACAGCGGTGGTTAATCATATGGTGAATTTTGTAGGCTTTTATATATGTCCCTTGACTGTTTTTTTAAATATGATTTTCAGTAAAATTAATATTTAATGAATCTCATTTTCATTCCCTATTGTTATTTAAACATTCTTGCATGTATTTATAAATGAGTTTTGATGGTTTAAAAATAGTCTTATAAATTCATTTATTTTTACAGTTGAATCTAGAAACCCCTAGGCTTTGAAACGTAGTCGGCACGACATGGTGCATGGAGAGAATAAGCAAGCATTCATCCGGCTTTCTTGAGACTGGGTGGCTGTAAATGGGCCCATCGAGAGGCCAGTGTTGGCTATCACGCTGGATCATTGTTTCTCCATCCTGCTCCTGGCGTCCCACCTGCTAGAAAGTTTTCTGTGAAACCTGCACTGCTTACAACCTACCACCTTCATTATTAGGCCATTACGAAACAGCTGATGCTAATTAAGGTCAGGCTGGAGTGAGAACTGCCTGGCAGGTGGGGCTCCAGGAGCAGGATTGGGAAACACTGCGCTAGATGCTCTGTTTGCTTTCCAGTGCTCTGGTCAGTCTGTATCTTTGATATGACTGTTGGCATTTGTTCAGTCTGTATCTTTGTGATATATAATGTTGTTGGCGTTTGTTCAGTCAGTATTTTTGTGATATATAATGCAGTAGGTGTTCAGTCTGTATTTTTGTTATTATATGGCTTTTGGTATTCAGTTTGTATTTTTGTTATTTATGGTGGTTGTAATTCAGTCTATTTTTATATATGGTGGCTGGCATTTGATACCATCTGGGCTGTAATAGGGATCATTCACCACCTGCAGTTTGATTTGTTCCTAAGTTGCATGTGTTTCCCTTCCGACTGGATCTCGTTAATTTTGCTGGCTCTGACGGAGTGGTTTTGCTCTCAGCAAGCAGATGAAACCCTGGACTTTGAGGAGCAGATCTTGGAGGCGGCCAAGTCCATCGCCGCGGCAACCAGCGCCCTTGTGAAATCGGCGTCTGCCGCACAGAGAGAGCTGGTGGCACAGGGCAAGGTGAGTCCTGGCACAGAAGAAATGGGACAATGCTGAGGTGGGGGACACACAGTCTGACAGTGGTAACTGCTGTTTTTCCAGGTGGGCTCCATCCCTGCTAATGCCATAGATGATGGCCAGTGGTCTCAAGGCCTCATCTCCGCTGTGAGTTTCGTGCAGCCCTCGGACATGGGTGGGGGGGGGTGTAACACAGTAAATGTCGCCCCTTGGGCTCAATGACTCCTTCCGTTTCCTGCTTCCTCCTGAAGGCCCGCATGGTGGCCGCTGCCACTAGTAACTTGTGCGAGGCAGCCAACGCCTCTGTGCAGGGTCATGCCAGCGAGGAGAAGCTCATCTCCTCTGCCAAGCAGGTGGCCGCCTCAACCGCCCAGCTCCTGGTGGCCTGCAAGGTCAAGGCCGACCAGGACTCAGAGGCCATGCGGAGGCTGCAGGTACCCAGGCCACGCCCCATTTGCCGGTGAGCGGAACCGCCGATGCAGTTGCCATGGTGACTGCCCACTCTGTTTCTCAAAGGCCGCCGGGAATGCCGTGAAGCGCGCATCCGATAATCTGGTGAGGGCAGCTCAGAAAGCAGCCTTCGACAAGGCAGACGACGACAGCGTGGTGGTGAAGACCAAATTTGTGGGCGGAATCGCTCAGGTGAGGCTCGGCTTCGGGGCGCGCACTCAGCCGGTGGCCTGACCAATCATGTCGCGCTCAGTCGGTGGCCTGACCAATCATGTCGCGCTCAGTCGGTAGCCTGACCAATCATATCACGCGGCTGTCTGGCCCATCGCAGAGGAAATACCTTCAGGGTCCAGTGGGTGGTTTCTCAAAAAGGACTGAAGGAATGTCTCGGTTATAAGTCATTCCCAGTCCTTTGAAACAAATTCCTCAAATTCTTTTCTGATCAAAGGCCTCATTACTGCTTTAATCCACATCCAAATTTCCGACGGGGTGGAAGTGTAGGTGACTGCTTGCTCTGTCCTCCCTGTATCCGTCATGCCTTTGGGTTCAGTCTGCGCACCTGGCAGCCTCGCCATTGCTCCAGGTCACTTCCTGCATCGCACTGCGTCGTTCCCTGTGGGCCTTCTGCAGAACCGCCTCGCTCCACCCTTTGCCCCTGACAAAATCAGTTCAGGAAATGGGCCTTTTGTTGTATGAATCCTTTTCCTACCCTTTAATTAGAGCGACAGCCCAGCCCTAATCATCGGCTGTCAGCCAGCACTCTCAGCTGTCCGGATGGCTGATCGTCAGCGCCGCTGCTTTGCCGTGGAGACGGACGGCTTCAGTGTTTGCGCACTTCCTGTTCCTGTGTGTGTGTGTGTGTGTGTGTGTGATTATCCCCTGTGCCGTGTGTGCCGGACGGCTCGGCCGTGTGCTCGGGGCGGTTCTGGGACCTCCCCGCGCACAGTGCCTTGACACTGGCTAACGGGGAGCGTAACTCCTCCCCGCACGCAGATCATCGCTGCCCAGGAGGAGATGCTGCGGAAGGAGCGTGAGCTGGAGGAGGCCCGGAAGAAGCTGGCCCAGATCCGACAGCAACAGTACAAGTTCCTTCCCAGTGAGCTGCGGGAGGATGAGAACTGACC
>JAODKM010000008.1:20532294-20546230 GCA_026780845.1 Petrocephalus sullivani | reverse complement strand
TTAGCCTTAAGCCTTGAATTGCATCTAAAATGAACATGGTATGGTGGCCTGAGAACATTAGAATTTAAAATGGTCAACCCCCCCCCCCCGCCCCCACAATGTATTTACGCCAAACACGTGTGTAACATAGCCCAGGTTTCTCTCGCGTGTTTTTGATGTATGAATTACTGGCAGCAGCCAAAAGTGAGACATTAATGTGTTACACTGCCAAAGGAAAGGGGCAGGTAGGTGGGTTCTGGAATAGAGGGAAGGACGGTTCAAATTAGGTCATGGAATATATTATTTGAGGACTGGCTATCAATAAAGGGTAAACAACAACAAAAAATTATTTTGCTAGTTAAATATGTTCTTCCAATTTTATTATTAAATATATCTGCTATTTTATATCATTTGCATCTGTCATGGGCTACATACTTGATAACATTTTATTAATAAAAATTTAATTAAAATAAACATTATTATTATGTCAAACAGAAGATATTTAGAGCCATTAAGTTATTTTTTCACCCTCACAATTAGAACTAACAGCGATTGGGAAATTAAAGCAGGCGCTGAGCTTAATGAGATTTTAATTTAAATCTTTAAAAATGTAAGCGGTTCGCTCCTGCAGTAGGGCAGTTGGGCCCGGCTAATTACGGGCAGGGCTGGACGGCGAGCCGCCTAGTGGGCTGGGGCCCCCGGCCGGGGAGCAGCTGAGCACATGGTGCTTCTGAACGGACAGACAAGCAGCGGCGTTACTGCAGGCTTAAGCGCATGCCAGGCGGGGTCCGGCGGGGTCTGGCAGGGAGCCAGTGAGGTCCAACTGGGGCCGGATCCACATTGGCTATCACAGACTTTGGGCTTTAAACTTCTCTCCGGTTTTTATCTCCTCCCTTGGAACGCCGATTTCTTCTCTCTCGCGGAGACTCTAAGTCGCCTTTCGTGTATCTGACTCTATACATGCCCAACGGCGGCTGAAATCCCATCCGGCAGGTCTCCTACCTCATGCCCTGTGCTTAATGGAACAGGCTCCGGGCCCACCGCACTCCTGTGCTGAATGGATGGAGGGATGGATGGATCAGGGAGAGGGAGAGCTTGTAGCAACGTCATCTAGACAGGAATACGAAGATGCTCCACTGGAATAAATCCTGCGTCATGAACTGATATCCTGTAAAAAAGCGATTCAATTACCTGAGACATATTTCTGCGACTAAGCTGTGCATCGTACTTCTGTATACGTCCTACATTCCCCCAGCTGGCCTTTCTCTATCCAGACGGGCGGAGAGCAGTAACACAGCCTTCTATTCCCCAGATTGCCCTTTCATTGTACAAAATGCCTTTTTCTAATCATTACTCTGTGTTTAGCGATGGACTTACTGTCATGCGGGATGTGCGCTCGGGTCCATAGCCCACTCCAAACGTTTACTCAGCTGGCCTTATTTGTTTAGCACACAAATGTTTCAGTGAAGGATTTTTTTGTTAGATTTTTCGTTTATTGAGAGAATCATCATTGTGCCCTGTGATGAAAGGAATTGTCCAGCTTGGCATATCAGCGTCTCCATGACACCTCATACTTAAATGATTATTTTACATCTCAGTAAAATCTCATTATTTATTTGTTAAATCTAACTAGTTTAGTTCAGAAAATGCCCTGTGACAGGTTATAGCCCTGTTTTAGATATAACTATCTAAATATCCATTATAGCTGGTGTTTATACCCAGCATTATGAAACCTCACTGTGATGATTTATCTGTGGAATATTAATCGGAGTTCAACGGTCCTGAAGGCATCCATCAAACTTTTAAAATCTTTGACCTAAATTCTACATTGAAACAAAGTAAACATTTAGAAAACAGAATCCAGCAGGAGCCACTGTCCGTGGAAGGCACCGTGTTACATGTAGAACCCGAGAGGAAGGGTCGTCCATGGCAAGCCTCAGAGACACTGACTGACCGTCTTCACTGAGCTTGTCACCATCGTATAATCTTTTCTATTATGAAGGTCATATATTTACATCCAACCAAACCAATTAAACTGAGGTACTTAAATATTTATCAATAACTTCTCATTTTCCATATCACTACGCTATCCAGAATTAATGGCACATTATAGTGGTTTTAAAACTTCTGGTTGGTATTATGCTATGGTCAGCTATGTTCCTCCTGCTTATTCTGGGCTGGGTCCTGGGAGCCTGGAGCCCGGCCCCCTGGGAGCACGGGGCAGGGGGCGCGCTGGACAGGATGCCGCTCCATGGTGGGGGACATACACAAACGCCGCAGGACACTGAGAAGCCAAATGACGCGTGCTGCCGGTGCCGGGACAGCGGAAGGAAGGTATCGTGACAATCTGGCAGGACACCGGGACCGTGCGACGGCTGCAGGCAGGGGCTGGAGGGAGACTCCAAGCACCCAGCCCTGCTGGGGGGTACCGATACTGACCCGGCAAACCACCCCTGCAGTAGTGCTACTGAAATATGAAGTTATTCAGGTGCTGTCTTTTTATTTTCAAATGTGATGCCAACCACATTACCTTTACCATATAAGTGCAAACCATACATGTACAGACCGGCCTGTGTTGCACATATACTGCAAATTGCTAACTGTGTCTTTATTCTGCCTATGACTGATGACATCAATTGGCCCCTACTTTAGCGCTGCCCCAGGCAAAGGTGTACGATTCCCGATAGATACGGAACCCCGTTGTCTCCTTAATGGTAACTTTACTGTTCTCTGCTTCGAAAAGGCTTATTTCATAGTGATTAATGGAAAGAGGGATTGTAAGATCACCTCCCTGAATGCAAAATAATGCATTATTAATGTGCAACGCATACGGATGTGAGTGCTGCCCAATAGCGGTTTGTGTTAATCATTGCCTCGCACATGACACCTCATTTATAAGCGGGAAGAAAAATGACCCGGCTGATCCGAGCTTTGTAGGGGAAGCCTGCCGAGTACAAGACCCAGGAGAAAACTCAGCGGCGACAATGGCAGACATTATCAACAGAGCAACGAGCCAGCAGCCATGCTAATTAAATTAGAGGGAGGCAGGGAAAGGGGGTCACACTCAGCGCCGTGGATCACGGTGGAACCAGAAATCCAAACATCAGAAGTCTAATATTAGGTGTTTTTTTTTAAAAGGCATAATTAACAGAACGAGTTGTTTAAATCTTCCTGGTTTTGTTGACAGTGCTTAGATTTATATGCTAATTATTATGGGATGTAGGGCATGACTTTAAAAAAAAAAAAAGTGCAAATATAAAGCCCTAAAGACCCTGTGAAACTGCGGACGAGGCTGCAAATGAACTGCAGGCCATTTATAGTAAAGACTTTATATTTCTCTCCTGAGTCAGGGCTGAAGGTGTCGGGTGGTTGGATTGTCGTCATTAAGGACAAGCTGGAGATTCATAAGCGTGGCGCTACTGTATTTAGCGCGTCTTGTTTGTCACTGTTCTGAAGGGGATGGGATCTGGGGCTGTGCTGCGATTGGTTTTCATCGCAGGGTTAGGCAGAACAGCAAATCTCATTGTCCTGTGTCTCCATAATAATCAGTGATCATCTTGTTAGATCAGTGTTGTGTCACAGAGGAACAAAAAGAGGTGACAGGCCGTGAATCAGCAACATAATGTATCTGCGCCGTGTGTTTAGCTCTTGATAAAATCCAGTATTTGTTGCTCACTATTTACACTTGGATGGATTAATTCTCCACTTCTGCCTTGAACAGAGCATTAGCCTGTACCGCTGGGATTCCGGAAACGTTCACCTCTAACAAACTGGAGCTTTTTTTTACGGAAGAGCATCGTGATGCCATCCTGGTGCTTATAAACCCCGAATCTATTTGGATCTCAAAATATAAATGTGATACATTTTTTGCATTGAATATAGCAGTTACTTTTATCCAACATCATATACATTTTTAGAGAAAGCTCAATCACTGTCCCTGGCACAAGTGGCATGAGGGGCCTTACCTAAGGATCTAATGGTCACAGCCCTCTGCTAGCGCTGGGATTCAAACTAGCAACCTCCCAAACAAAGGCACAGCATCCTATCCCACTGAGCTACTGGCCAGCACTCCACTGCCCAAAAGCCTCAACTTCTCATCGCTGAGCAATGTGGAGGAACCTGCCATGACAGTAGGTGAGAAGCAGACATTTGCTGTGTCTGTACCGACAGAACCAAAGCTGCACAGGTTCCTGTGATGGTCTCCATTTAAGCACATAACCATCACTCCTTTAGAAACAACTGCCAAAAAGGACACGGAGCCGGATGCACACCCAGGCTATCAGAGTGAAATATTCTGAAAAGAAGGGGCTTCTGGCAGGAAATGGATTTCCACTCGGTCTACATGGGGAAATCGCACCCCGGAGTAGGCGCCTTCCATCACCCCGTCTAAAGGGAGCAGTTAGCAGCTACTTGTTACTGAAACCAGCCGGACATCCTCATCTTTTAAACATGACCGGCCTATTCCCAAGCTAAAGCAGACCCATGCAGCTGAAGCAGACCTCAGCCCGTCTGCGCAGCATCACTGCCTGCTGCCCTGGGGCTGCCTCACAGTGCCCTTCACCTTAACAAGCACCATTCCTGTTGACCTTAGACGCTCAGCTTTGTATTATGTCCAAATAAAGAAAAGGTACATGTGTCCAGTGGGGCCGAGCCTGATTGAGGCCAGCGGAAAACAGGCTGCAGGGAATCAACAGGGAAGGGTTAGCTAATGCTATCCTACCGAGCGGTGAAAGCCAGGCTCAGTCAAACCAAGCATTTGCGTGGGGCCCTGAGGTTTGAGGGGGCCCCCTGCTGACCACAGACACTCATTACATTAAATAATGATTGCGTTCCTTATTTAGGAGAGGCTGAATCAGCGTGCTCTGCTAACCACCTATAGCTATGATCCTCCGATGTTACTCGCTAGCTGTACTAGTTTTTGAGACTTCTGCTGTAGTCAGCAGCTGTACAACAAATCGTTGGTTTATGTGCAAGGAAAACTTGCAATACTTTCGTTTTTGTCACGTTTTAGCTAAAATGGTATTTCCCAGTGGATGAGTACGTTTTAAATTCCAGATGATGTTCATATCAAGAAATCCTATACAGATTAGATGAGCTAGAATTCATTTTCCTGTAGTAGCAAATAATTTTTAATATTGTTCCGGTCACTCTTTAACATTTATACAGCAGATGTAGGACAGCAGGTAGTAAAATTAGGCTTAGTGTGCTCGGGAATAATATATTTCAATACTCCAAAAGTCTTCCCATAAGAATGTTTAATATACTGTACAGACAAATGTAATTTACGGAAGCAATTTTCTTTCAGTAACAATTAAACTGTCCCACCGATGTCACCGAGATTAATAATCCAGCCTTAATCTTACGGCGGAGACTGTTTATTCTCTTATGGCCATTTGCATCCGCAAATGAGATTTTTGTCATGCCAGTGAGTCCTGGCGGATAGCGCTAATATGACACGCTGGCTGAGCTTCTTCATGATCGCAATTACAGCTCCGAGCTTATTGATGGGAGATGGGCCCGGACGCTATAGCTCACGTTACAGCTAATCTGCTAGTGGGCGAAAGGCGCGCGTTATTTTCCATAAGTTTATGATTAACTTCGTTTAATTAGTTCGTCCCATTAATGATGCGAGATTCCGTAGTTTCAGCGTTTGTGTTTTATCCTTCCTCTGCCAGCAAACGTGCTAATATCTTGCTGCCTTTTGCATCTTCAGCAGAGCTATTTAGTCGGTAGGAGCACCGTACCTGAATTTTTAATCACCTTGCTACCTGTTGACTGGATTCCTTCCCATATCCATAGATTCTCCCACAGACCTCGAAGTATTGTCTGGTTCAGTCTTAAACATCTTATTATTGACATTTTAAGGAGTCTTGTATGCTGCTGAGCGCCGGAGGTGCCAATAACAGATTAGTACTCACCAGAAATATACATTAGGGAATGAATAATGGCATCGAGTTATTTATCCTATATGGTCAGTGTACCTGCGCTTCATAGTCAAAGACTGAAGCATTTAACAGATTCGTGTCATGCATCTAATTGAAGTCTTATACCGCACCGGAGAGCCTCGTCATCAGTCGGGGATCTTTTTATGTAGACTTTTTTTTATTATTATTTTTCAATACAACGCTACTTCCCAAAGCTCTCCGCTGCAAATGCCACGTATTCGCTTCAGCGCCATTTATTTCAAGAAAATGGCTGAAATGCGAGCTTTAAGAGAACGTATCGGGTTCTCTCCATAGATATCGAGTAACCGGCGCAAAAAAAAAAAAAATATATATATATATATACATATATATATAACCCGCCGCACATCTTAATGCGATCATCTCGCATTATTCAGGCTGCATATTAGGGTATGATAATAATGGCTGGCTGTTGTTGCCATCTGCATAATAAGCCGAAGCCCCTAATGCACAGGAACCCCGGCTCTGTCAGGACACCCGACCAAGCTGTCTTCATCTAAAGGAGGCTGGGGAGACGCTCCGAGGCTGATTGATGTCAGCTTGGACCATCTACTGCCCCGTCCCTTTGAATGGCAAACGGTGAAGCCAATTGGTATACGGACTGAACATGCATTTCCGCGCTGTGTTTATTTTGGACGCCACGGGAGAATAAGTGGCGGTGCGAGGAGAAGGCAGCCAAGCGTAAAACGCGCAGGAATTAGGGCTCTGAGTGCGGACCTGTCGGACGGGGGATACCGGGACGCTTTGACACGTATCAGTCAAGCTCGTCGCTCCGAACCTCTGTATTCCTGGACGCCTGGATTGGATTTATTATGGGCAGTCGGAAGCCTGGGAGACGCAGAGCCCGGTGTTTTGCCATGGCGTCTAATCGCATGAGGCTTTTCTCTGGTTTGTAGGGAGGCGGGGGGGAAGGGGGGGGATCGGCGCTTTTCAGCACCGCGGACAGCTCCGTGCGGGATCCCAGCCGCGGCCGCGGGGAAGCGCTCCGTACGCGGGACCCGAGCGCATCATGCCCGCTTCCACACCCGAGCGTGCCGTCCCATAGTCCTGTGGCAGGTCGGGGGTGGGGGGGTCTCTCGGTAACATTGTGCCGAATGATGAGGCTTGTCTTTCCGCTTCTCCGTTATGCCCTCTATCCTAAGCAGCAGCGGGGGTGCCTCTCCGATGCCAAACTGTCGAGGATAGCAGCCTACACACTGCAAGCAGGAAGACATTATCATCACCACCACCACCATCATCATCACCATCATCATCATCATCATCAGCACCGAGCAAGGGAGGCACGATTTAACTCAACAATGTAAACCAAGGAAGGTAGGTGCGCCGCTGGAAATGGGCTCAATTATTCTGAGTTAGTAGTTGGGGCTCCTCGAGCCTCCCCTGTCACTCACCCCATGTCTGATTAATCCTCGTATCGTCGTGCGGTGTTTGTCGTAAGGATACAGCCGCGTGAATTACAAAGTAGCGCTTCTGGTTTGGCCGGGAAGCGGCGAATCGCGGCGAATCGCCGGGGACCCGAGTTGCACGCTGAATGCACCGTGGCAGCGGGTTCCGAAGGCGGTCCGCGGCCCTGCCAAGCCGTGCCCGGGGGGTGAAGGAGGGATCGAGGGGCATGAGAAACGAGGACGGACCCGGAACCGAAAATCCGTCCGCTGGTTTTATCGCTGCTACCGCTTTGCGCTTTGGCTGTAGTGGGGGGGGGGGATGGTTACTTATAGCTGTGCGCTGTGATCGTGGAAAATGAGTCAGAAATCAGCAGCTCGGCCGAGTTCTCTGCTGTTTGACATCGTGGTAAAAATAAATAAAAATATGGATAACGCTTATGCAACGGCTCCATGTGGGTTTGGGGGACGGACGTGGTGCAGTGACCACGCTCTCAGTCCTGTGCACAAAATTAGACTCCCTTAATACCTCGTTTCATTGTTTCAGCTTTTTTTAAAGCACTACGAACTCAAGCAAAGTTCATTTATCTGCATTGTGCTACCGCCAGTAATGACTAATAGGCCTCTTTTATTTTGTAATGTAAATTGTTATATTTGTAACGTATTTTGGCAACAGTATATTTCATTTTAATTATTCCGTTCTTCGTCGACTAGCACCGTGCCTTGGAATGAGAGAAACGTGAATTTGAGATGAAGCAGTGCGTCTAAATAGTGCTTAATATGCGATTGTCTGCATGAATGAGCGCGGGTGGTAATGCTCTGAAGCCGCGCTGTCTTGGTGTCTCAGCCTTTTTGTTGGGACTCTGTAAACACCATAAGACTAGATTAACAGTTGCCGAAGATGGCTGGGTGTTTGTATGGATGGGCGTGATACGTATTTATCATAATATTTCTAATGTTAAGCTGATTGACTCGTGATTGTAAATCGCGCAGTGTCTAAGACATATTTATTCCTACTTTTTCACTGTTATTCTTTGAATGTTTAACTAATTCAGAATATCTTTCATGTCTTTGAACCATATCATATTTTTAAAATGTTTACAAAGTTTTTGCCAATTGTGTTGATTGCATTCATTTTTTTCATGTAATTAGTCTGATTAATTTCTACAACCATGTTGCATGACAGTTTCGTGACACACTGTCACTTCATTAGTGAATGAACTACACACCATCCAATTCACACTCTCCGTGCAAATGTTATCTGCCTGTTTAGTAATACATCATTAACTAATGCGTCAATTAATTGTCAGCCATGGATACTTATGGCTACGCGCAGAGCTCCGGATGTGAAGCTCACACAGGAGTGTATGAAATGTACTGAGGTGTCTCATTAGAGAGTCTTGTCATTACACACATGTCACTGGGATATCCCTCAGCTCTGCTGGTATCGGGGATTGCTGACGTGGGCCACTTAAAGAACAGCGTTCAGGTGGAAGCACACATTTGGAAGTTCTGATGTCCAGCAAAACACTGATGAGTTACACATGGGATTTAGGCATCATATGAACAAGATGGAATAATGTAAACACCCCTCAAAATGCTAATTAATGCTGTCAGTATGGGTCCTGAATCATGTGCAGTGGCATATTGGACCATTTCTTAAAGAATAAAGCTTCCGGTTCTGTGAGGACTGAGTTCTGTGAGATGCGAATATTCACAGTTTGGACTGCAGGGCATACATCAGGCTCAGTGGTGTTTACATCTGCTTATCAGGGAGGCAGTGGAAGACATTTGGCTTAATGCTGGTGTTCATGGAACTACTCCTGAATGTGTTTAATTTGTGTAAAGGGACATTATGATCTCTGAATACGAGAACATCGAGATGGAACAGTGTTTGCACTGTGGGGTGCACCCGGTCCTGTAAAATGGCCTCATATTTCTTTGTGGTTATACGACCACACAGAGCACTCATCAGACCTAATGACTCCCATGAGACAGCTGCCCATACGCACAGACATTGAGGGTTGAAGGCATCCTCTGGCTTTCTCCAAACATAGACCTGTTCAGGTTTCGAGAAGTGCGAAGTGATTCATCAAACCATATTATCCTTCTATTCCTTTGGAAATGAGCACCATGCATCCCAGCTTTGTGAAACTGATGACGTGCAGCTTTTAGAGAGGCTGGGTGACCGAGGTGCTGATTCAGTTTTGTAGTGACTTTTGTGGTTTTATTTTTGCGGTGATTAGCGACTGTCCTGATCAGTGCTTGTCTATCCCTAATGGGGAGCTTCAACTTACATGACAACAGTTCCTCTTTGCTGATGAAACTTCTTCCCTGCAGTGATTTTTGAGACCATTCCATGTGAGACGTTAAATAATTTGAGGGTTTTTGTGACTGGTGCCCCTGCAATTTGGGCTGCAAGCTGCCTCCTGTCCCTTTAAAAACTCAGATATCAAAGTGCTGATTGTCAGACCCCTTAACAGCTGACACACATGCTGCTGATTGGGGATCAGCTTGATATCACTCACCTCGGGAGCTGCGTCCGTGATCGTGATTCGGTGACTTCAAAGTCACTGTTCGTGTCGTTTCTATTACGCTGTCCACCCCCATAAACTGTCAGAATGGCATTTCCCGAGATTGTATTGCATAGCAAGCTTTTCCTGCACAAAACATCCAGTGATGCTAGGAGTAACTCAGTAGCGTAACAGCGTCATACAGTAAGGGAATGGTGTGGATGCACGCGTCCCATTTATGCAGCTTTCCAACATCCCATGAGGCTGTGATATTTCTTGTTCAGTTTTATTGGGTTTGTAGACAGATCCTAGTTTGCTTCACTTCTGCAGACAGCTGGACTGTTGTAAACAGCACCAAAGTCTCCCTTGGAATAAGACTTAAATTTGAATTTTAAGGAGTTTCTAGGAGTCCTGTATTGGAGAATGGCTCCTTGTTTCTGCAAGATAGTTTGAACCCCCTGACCATCAATGGCAACATTGTATTGATGCTGGCCAGGATGCATGCAGTGGCTCAAGAGTCTATATATATATATATATATATATACACACACACATATATATACACATATATGTATGATAAACTGTTGCACATCACCGACATGCATTGGCCCCATCCTGACTGGCATCAGTGGTGTAGTTTAATGTGTTATAGGCTCAGGAGTACAGGGTCATGCTCTTGGCCTGTGTAATGGACTCTCCTGTTCCTTTGGCAGGTCGGCTGTGTGTGAAGTACCTCTCTCCTGTGATGAGCCTGGCAGTGAGGATTGGGTGAAAGCGTGTGGAACGTCAGCCCTCGACATGACCAACACTGAGTGAGTAAATCGGGGGGCAGTGCCCCCTTTAAGATGGCCACCGCCCAGAGCCCTACGCCCCACCCTGGTCTGGGGCCGACCCATCCGAAACGTGGCTGCCTGCACCTCGTCCATCTAGACCTTTTTTTTAATCAATTCTTATCTTAACAGACCAGGTTACATTTACATCTATTTATTCAGCAGATGCATTCGTCTGGAGTGTTGTACAATTGAGAGAGGGGGGTCAGACAGGCCCCGGAGCAGCTGGGGTCCTACAATGAAATCATTATGCTGAGCCTAGGGTTTTACCGGTTTGTACCGGTGACCTTCTAATCACAGGCCCAGCAGCCCAGCACGCTGAGCTGAGGCAGAGGCTGGCCCAGTGCCAGACACGCGTCTCCCTTCTAAAGGTCTCCAGCTCCGCCCACCCCCTGCGCAGTGCCCGTCCCTTACCTGCTGCTTCAGCGTGACAGATAACGCCTTATATTTACACCACTGTAATCTCACATTCCTGTTTTATGGGCCCCATATACCTGCTGAGTATGTATATGTCTATGTGGCTTCTGCACAGTTTTTATTTTTTCTTCATTCTTCCCGACATAAAAGCGCCATAAACTGTGCAGAACAGAGAGGTGCATGAAATGCGACGCGAGCACCAGCAGCTGCTTAGCCTCACTTAGCCCACAGCCCAGCGCAGTGCACAAATCATGTGGCTGTGGGGCCCCTCTTTCCCCGCTGAGCTCTTTTCTGACACTGTCCCGTGGCATTTTCGGCTCTCCGTCTTCTCCGCTTCCCCGTCCCACCTTTTAACACCCCTGCCGTCGTGCTGCACGCCTCAGAGGTGCGAATAACATCGAATCCTGCGACTGTGTGAACGCATCAGCCGAGGCGTGCAAATATCCCTGGCGCGGCAAGCCCCGGGTGTGAGGAGGCGGCGGCCCCATGCCGTGACCTCACACGGTGCCCCGGCACGGCTTTGGCGGTGCTGCTTTAACACGCTGACACGCCTCGCTGTAGCAGATGGTTTGATCGCAGCTGCGGTTTCTGCGGCACCTTTATTTATCTCAGCGTGAGCGGGGAGGGCCTCTCCCTGTGCTGCCTCACGCACGCTGAGCGCATGTCAAAGGTGTGTCTTTATCTTTAAGAGGGATGCGACAGGCTGGCATCCTGTGCTGGGCCTCCCTTGCTTCATAACCGGCACTTTCTGGGACAGGCTCCAGGCTCCCTGTGACCCTGCCCTGGGTAGGTACTTAGTGAAGGTGGATGGATGGATGGAAAGAGGGGCAAATGTTCTGCGAGTGTCTGCAGGAGGCCACGCAAACACTGAGTGGGCGGTGTGTGACTCAGTAGGTTAGGCCTCTGTGCCATTGCCTGTCGGAAGGTTGCTGGTTTGAGTCCTGTGCTCGGCAGAGTAGCCACATCTCTGCTGGTCCTTTGAGCAAGGCAGTTAACCCCCCCCCAAAATGGCCCTGGGGTGCCGGATGGATTTTCTGTCACCTGTATGTGTGTATCTCGAAAGAGAGCATGATGGGATACGTATCGACTAACACATTCCAATGCTTCTGTACTTACATATGCACACATATAAAGCTAAGGGAAAACTGAGCCTAGGATTCGAACTGGCAACCCTCCGGTCACAGTCACAGAGATACTGCCCGCATCCTAAGTCTAAGCTCACCATCATTATATTCCATAGCCTGTTCTGCTGGTTCAAGCCTTAAAGCACGAGGTGTAACCTGTAAATGCTGTCGGTTGCCGGTGTTTTCCAGTATAAACGTCTGATCAGCATTCAGATCAGGAAGCCGAGGTTTCCTGCTGGAATCTGGAAGCTCCTGGCATGATTTCAGGCTGCACTGTGTTTTTCGTGAGCGTAAATCAACAGTCAGAACTGCTGCATATTGGCTCACTGGTTTAGCTACTCAGATTGTTGCATATTTACCTGGATCATTGCTGCTGCCATGAGGATTAATTCTGCTACCATAGACTCTGTGAGTTACAGCATTACTGTATATCTGCCTCCTGATCAGGGCTGCTGTTTGGTTTTTACTTAAAAGGATATACGATCACTGATAACTAATCCAAACGGTGTACCGGAAAAAGACTGCAGTTCATGTTCATGCTGTTTTATGGTGCTCCTTTTGCCTTGCATCTGCTGATTTCCCTCAGTGAACATCTTGTTTTGCCTTTCCTCCTGGCCCCTTGTAGCACTCGAAGGCACCCCGGATTGATAGCGCTCCCCGCCGAGGGCTCCCGTTTCGCTTTAGCGCGGGAGTGTTACCTGCCGGCCGTGCTTTCTCACTTTCCCGTGATCCAGCCTAAGTATTCGCGGAGGGGAATAAGTGCACGCTGCAGCAGCTTTCGGGAAATTGCGTCACCCCTGCCTGACCCCTGCCTGACCCTGGCCGGGTTCGGCGCGCGGTGCCGACATTAATGCGTTTAGCATCGTCCCACGTTTTGTCGAGCTTAGCGGGACGTTCAAGGTTAACTCCTAAACAAATAAGAGATGAGTAGCAGAGGGGTACGCAGGGAGATCGCCCCTTATACCCCTGCCTGTAGTTATATGGCGGGGCCAGGAACAGCCTGTCCACTTGCCGGGCTTTTGTCCGTTCCTCGCGGGGGGGTGCTGTGCCGGTCGCCGCGCTGTTGCCTTTGTGGAGGTGACATTGAGCTCTGCTGACCCCTGACCCCTCACACCCGGTTGGTCCAGGTGGAAGTGACCACGCTCCGGTCGGACTCGATGTGGCGTCCTGGTGCGAGGGGGACCCGTCACATCACGTCACCCTGACAGTCCCATCTTAGAGATGGTCGGTTGCCACTGGCATCTTATTTAAATGCCTGTTTAACCTGCATCACCGCCTCTGACGGCTCAGCCAGCCACCTGTCAGGCCTCAGCCGGCCGTAAATCACCAGCGTAACAAGAGACTCAGAGATCATTCTGACCCGGTGTAGATTCCTCTCTGCCTGAATTAGCATAAATATTTATCTGCACATGTGCACTGATTGGATTGTAGTGATTCATCACCTGGACTAAAAATAAATCTACTGGGGGCTGGAGTATGAGTGATACTGGGTAGTTTCTGCCGGTGGTTATCTGAGCAGCATGTAATGTGATGCTGTTATGCATGCAGGCACATGAGAGTCATCATATATCTTAATGCGTGATAAATATAGCGTGTGCTACCCCTGTCTGTATGATATCCCTGCCTGTGTGATATCCCTGCCTGTGTGATATCTGTGCCTTTGTGATTCCCCTGCCTGTGTGATATCTGTGCCTGTGTGATTTCTGTGCCTTTGTGATTCCCCTGCCT
>JAODKM010000008.1:20519462-20532194 GCA_026780845.1 Petrocephalus sullivani | reverse complement strand
TGTGTGATATCTGTGCCTGTGTGATTTCTGTGCCTTTGTGATTCCCCTGCCTGTGTGATATATGTGCCTGTGTGATTCCCCTGCCTGTGTGATATCTGCGCCTTTGTGATTCCCCTGCCTGTGTGATATCTGTGCCTGTGTGAAATCTGTGCCTGTGTGAAATCCCTGCCTATGTAACATTCTTGCATGGTGATATCCCTGCCCATGTGATGTCCCTGCCTGTGTGATATCCATGCCTAAGTGATATTCACGCCTGTGTGATATCCCTGCCCATGTGATATCCTACCTGTGTGATACCCCTGTCTAAGTGATACCAGTGCCTGTGTGATATCCATGCATTTGTGATTTCTGTGCCTGTGTGAAATCCCTGTTTGTGTGTGTCTAAGCCTGTGTGATACCCCTGTCTGTGTGATACCCCTGTCTGTGTGATATCTGTGCCTGTGTGATATTGTACCTATGTGATACCCCGCCTGTGTGATATTTGTGCCTGTGTAATGTTGTGCCTGTGTGATAGCCATGGTTGTGTGATACCCCTGCCTGTGTGATATTTGTGCCTGTGTAATGTGCCTATGTGATACCCCCGCCTGTGTGATAGCCTTGCCTGTGTGATATCTGTGCCTGTGTGATATCCTGCTTATATGATACAATGGCTATGTTGTCAATTGCCACTAACCCCTCTGTGGCACTAAGGGAACCCAGACTAGCCACCCCTTCTGGACAAAGGCCTCCTGGCACAAGGGCAGCTGCACGACTCCCTTGGCGGCCTTTCTTGCCCCTCGTGAGGCACACAGCCCTGTCATCTGTTACTTTGGCTCGTCAAAATGCATTACAGCCTCTGATGGTTCTTCTGGAACCAGAGATGACCTTAGAGAAGTCGCCCCACTCGGGGGTGACTGATGTGATCCTGTTTGACTAGATCCCTGCATTTAGGCGTGGGCCGGCCACCCGCACTTAGGGCGTGATGGTCCTCTTGTGCAACATGATTGCTGGGAGATGTGATTTCCATGTTGCGGACCTGTCTGCCTCTGTCATGAGCGATTAACGGAGGCGTACCGATTAGCCGTGCAGGGGCCCGAGCTGCAGAAACAGTTTGGGGAGAGGAAGGGGGGTAGGAGGGTGCTGAAAAAGCCCATCTCTGGGCCAATGAGACAATATTGAGCCGCTCCCCTGGGGCAGGAAGTCTACTGCCCCCTGCAGGACAGAAAATGATGTAATCTAATGTGATATTAATCAGGATAGTGGTCTTGGGAGACATTTCTACTTTTTTTTCACTTGATATTTAATTTTGTAAATTTGCCCAAAAAATCATTTGGATAAATAGAATGAAGAAAGATTTTTTACAATGGTTCCACACAAATGCTTTAGCTTTATTGGAAGGGGAAGCATGTTAAATAAGGATGAGTCAACAGCCCAAACTAAAGAGGGTGACAGCATTTAACCCCGAAACAATCCCAAGGCCATTACTTTGTTTTCATTTCTTAATGCTCTCACGCATAAAGTGTTTCACATCTGTTGGCAGATCTGCTTGTTTTGATGGACATAGGTCACAATCCTGTTTGACAATGCCTTCTGTGAGGCTTGATGTGCAAGCCCACATTGTGAATATTAATAATCATCGCATTTACTCTGCGTAATTCTCTTCTGGAGAATATTAGACATAATGCGATGCTCTTCTCAGGCTGATACTCTGTTCTTGGTCCATGATCTAACGCTAAGTAATCTGTGTCTCTAACCTCAACGCCCGGGTCTCACCGCTTCTGGAGTTGTTTAATGCACTTATCCTGTCCCTCCAGAATACATTCATTGGTGACTTCCTGTTTGTATCATATGTCACTAAGTCACTTCCTGTTTGTGCCATATGTCACTTCCTGTTTGTATCTGTGGTCGCAACTTTCTCAAAATTCTCAGACCTACACATATGTTTACAGTCACCCAGAATGACAGGCTGCACCCAGGGATGACAGCCACCACAGACCACAGTTCTTAATGAGAAAACTAGATCGTTAACCTGTAAGGGGGATCCTGGTTGGGACATTGTGCCTGTGATCAGAAGGTCGGCAGTTTACATCCCAGGGTCGGCCGAGTGATTTTGGTTTTGGGCCCCTGAGAAAAGCCTGTAACCTCCAATTGATTCAGGGCCTGTCTGACCTTTGGATAAAAGTGTCTGTTAATTAAATAAAATGTAAGCTGATGGGTGCAGAGCGACAAGCTGCTTCATGTCTGTATGTCTGGCGGCTTTCCATCGTCCCCCCACCAGCCATTACCAAAGGCGTGCATCCCTGTCCTGGTGGGGCACAGCAAGGCAGGCGACAAGTGTCCCGCATCCGCCCGCCGGCTCCCCGTGCCAGCTATTCATCCGCCACATCCCGCTCACTGTGCGTGCCAGCGCGTCGTGCAGACACGCTCGGCTCAGGCTGTAGGTGCACTGATCCGCCTTTGATTTAAAGCTCTGCTTTCATCTAAATTCACACGCTGGGCTCTTTTACAAGACTGTCAGCAAATCTAATTACCCACGATGATAAATGATTTAAGGAAATGACAAAAAACAGCGAGAGAGGCATAAATCCTGACACATCGGCAAACACCTTTCATTATCACTGTGATGGACACCAGTATCTTCTGTATATCCTGACGACATCCCCAGTATTGGTGTTTACCGTCACTCAAGCCACATATTTTCATGGCGTCCCCTGTTGGCCATAAACTGCCACTATAGTACATGTTCCGTACTTAAGAGATTCTGAAGCAACATGTTCTGCTAACCAGCCAGCTAGCTATTTTCTGACTGTACTTGCTAGCTGTTTATTTAGTTTTTAAAACATCTGGGGGTGGGTGGCTGAAGTGCCTTTTTGAGTGGAGTCCCAGAAATGACAAACCTGCCTCTCGGGAGGGGGGGGGGTTTGTGTAATATCACATATCTTATACCGCTAAAATAGAAATAATCATCAGTCTCAGACAATAATCCATGTGGAAATGACCGGTAATAGGATTTGTTCAGTCTGTTGGAGCTTTGGCAAACTGAAAAAGGTCACTGTCTGTTTCCTGTTTTCGTCCTGTGATTATATACATTTTAAACATGGTGTCCTGCCCCAGAGCCGCACTGCCGCGCCCCGCCCTGGTAAAGGGCGTGTTACATCACTTCCTGCTTTATTGACCTCCAATCACTTCTCCCTGTTATAGACAAAACATTCTGCACTGCTGTCTCTTGCATACTTATAATAACTGCATTAGTATGCGTGTTTACATCTTAATTACATTCATTTGCTCATTGTTATTGTTTATTTATTCATTATTCAAGGCCTGCACAGTGGGTCGGAATATATTCCTAAATCTTACGTGTTGAATCACCGGGAGAGACGTTCCTCAACCCAAGGGGAGAATTAATCCTGGCCTAATGTCCCACTGTCACCCTGGGCAGGTTTATCTGCCCCTGACGGCTGGAGGGCCACTGAGGGCCTTGCAGGACCCCGGGCCATGCTGTCCCTGTTGATCCCAAGAGACAACAGAGGCTCTAATGATGCCCCTCTGGTCTCTGTCCCGCAGGGCATCTCAGCAGGCTGGGGTTTCTGAATTGGAGATCATCTCCCAGCCCATGGAGGAGGAGAACCAGTGCGTTGCCCCGCTGCAACTGGTCAGCTTCACCTACCGGGACCTACCACTGGCTGCCCTGGACCTCTCTCTGGCAGGATCCCAGCTGCTGTCCAATGTTGATGAGGAGGACGCCAGAGAAGGGTATGGACCTGACCTGCTACCCCTCCAAGACGGGGTCCACAGCCAGCATGAGCTCCATAGCAACACCACCATCATTTAGAAGTGTGTGCCTTCAATCTCAGGATTATATATATATATATATATAAATAAATCGGGTAGTATAAATAGGGGCGACACTACCTCAACGCTGTCACAAATTGTTCTGAAATACCCTTCTGGAAGATGGCTTGCTGTAACGCAGCTGATAAATGACTTACCTTAGTACCTTATCTAGGATACACAGCAAAAAAAAAAATTAAGACAGCTGTACAGCTAGATCTCTTCTGTAGGATGAAAGGTGACGTAGCTCTTAATGTCAGTGAGCATTTCTGATGTGCATCTGGCTCTGTGTGTGCTGAGGGTTTTGTACTGGGAAGGTGTCATTATTCAGTTGCCAGCGCTGCTGTGACCCCCCCCTCCCCCCACACACACACACACACCACTGTATCTATTTTGGCAGGTGGCTCTGTTTTGGCTGCTTTTGGCACCTTATTATTAGTGAGCTGTCAGGGTCCCATCCGCAAGACTCTCAGCCTATACACAGCAGGGGCCACGGCCCCCGGCACGCCGTCGGTGGCGAGTCCTGGCGGCTCTGGCCAGGAAGCGTGACTCACCCCCCTCTCCGCGGATAAACACCATAAGCTTTATTACACGGCCCGGTGCACCGTCCAGGTGCTTCCTTTGTCACTAAATCACACCCTGCTCCACTGATCTCTCTGCCCCACCCCCCCCCGCCACCGTCCCCAAAGCAGACTGAAGGCGGTCTCAGGAGCGCGGCTGTCAGTGTGCTGGGTGATCCGGTTCCCACTCGCTCACACGAAGGGAACCCCGCGCAGTTTGCAGCAGACCCTGCAGCGGCTCAGGAACACTATGATGTTCAGTGGGGGGTTGCGGTGAGACCCATATGAAGGCAGACAGAGCAACACAGGGTGTGTGTGTGTGTGTGATGTATATAATGCCAAAGTTGGTGTCCGTTTGGCTCTGTGTCTTTCCCTGTTCAGCTAGCAGTTCCCACTGGCTATCCTGTTTGGCGTTTCCCTAGGGTGTTTCCCTGCTCCCTAGGCAGGCTAGCCTCACCTTTTCTTTAATACATTAAAGGCTTTACTCTATCCTTGGCATCAGGTATTGTTAACTATCTCTTTGCTTCGTGTTCCTGTCTATGGCCTGCCCTGCCCTTGCCTTGTTTAATCATGTTCTGCTTGTATATATGTTCCTGTATGTACTTTCCTGTATATGCGTTCCTGTATATACGTTTTCTAGTGTAGTTAGCCCTCCGCATTTGTTGATGTTTCCTAGTTTCCAGTGCTTGTTAGTTGTAATTTATTTGACCCCTTTCTTGTTGTCCCTTGCCTTTTCTGATTGGTTGATTCTGGTTATGACCCACACCTGCCCCTCGTTAGCCCTTGTCGGCTGTGTAGATTTCGGTGCCTGCCCTCATTCTGTTCTTTAATCAGGCATTGTAGTTGTTCTGCATGTTTGCAGCTGTGCTATTTCCCTGTTCCTGCTTGTCTGTGGTTTTGTTGTTCCTGGTATTGCTCCTGTCATAGTTGTAATGTTAGTGTTTTAATTAATGTGTTTGTATTACCTCTCTTGGGTTTGACCCCTCCTGGTCCCTTTATTTTCTGGGTTCTCCTGTATGTTCCGTTCAGTTTGTTCATAAACCCCTTTCCGTTGGAGCTGCCCCTTCGCCATGCCACGCTGAAACATATATTACATTGCGGAGACCAAATGTCCTGTTATTTTGACGTTGTGGGGACCATTTTTTCGGTCCCCACAAGGCAAAACTCTTTTTTCAAAAAATCTGTGACTGCAATCAAAAAATGGAAAATGCTAATAGTCTTGTATTTTGTCTGGTTACTTATGGTTCAGGTTATGGTTGGTTAGGGGTTAAAGGCGTCATTGGTGGGATTGGGGTTCTGCCTATAGGAATAAATGGACGGTCCCCACAAAGATATGAATATAAACGTGTGTGTGCGTGTTTGTGTGCCCCTGTAACAGCCCCATCCTCTCCCATGTGTCCGGTCCGCTGCCCTCTTCTGCCCCTTTTGTCCTTCCTCACATATGAATTATGGGTAAAATGTATGAGCCCCGTCCCATTCTGCCAATGGACCGTAAAATGGAAAGATGCAGTGGCCCGAACCTGCGCCCCCCCCCGGCGACCGACCTCGTAAATAAATGCTCGAGTTTCACGGCATTTTTACGGGAAGGATGGGAGACGCCTACCGGTGGTTTAGCGTAACCTGGAGCTACTCCGCCTGCCCGATGGAGCCTGTCAACGGGCGCGGGGGGAGCTTTATGGGAGCTGTGTGTTCTCGCGGACAGCGCGGGTACTTGCTGCCTCGGCATTTTGGGCGCGGCAGTAAGCAGAGGGCAGTTATTAATAGGTGTCCGCCCATCTATCTTCCTGTTGGAGACACTGCGTGCTTCAAGGGGGCGTGGCCTGCAATCACCATTCTCACTGCTGGCTTTTGGGACTTTATTTCTGTGCATTTTACTTCTTTTTTGAACTGACCCAATAAAGAAGGGTTCCCCGAATCCTGTCCTGTAGGGCCTGTTTGCAACACAGTCGAAGATTAACTTACTCAAACACACCTACTAAACCTGGAAATTGTCAGGCTGTGAGGCGAAATGGCCCTCCATTTGGGGATTTGGGGAACCCTGCTTTGAAGCCACCAATATGGAAATGGGTGTGTTCGGAGACCCGAGTGAGGAACGAGTGAAACCCCAAAAGCGGCCTCTTACAGCACCTAAGTAAGCAATCGCTCCCTGTTTGCTTAACCTGTGATCGTCTCCAGCGAGCTTCTGTTCTGGGTTATTAACCACACACTGTACACACGCTGCATGCACTCTAATCCCCGGTGAGGATAGTTTTTGCGATACGCTTGTTGGTTCTTCCTGACGATTAGCAGGATCTCTGGCTCATAAACAATGTGATTAATGACTGTGTCAAGCAGATAGTGTTTACTGCCACGGCGGACGGGTGCCGTCTAAGGGAGGGGATTCTGATAGCAGCGTACTCGACCTCTCCACCTCCGTCCTCTGCTCTCCCTTATCCTGCATTGCTCCATCACTGCTGCAGCAGTGAAATTTGACCATTTGATTAAACACAGCTCCATGGCTGTGGCTGTTATATTGTTTAGAGATGCAGGGGAAGAGGGATGACCCTGGGGTGTAAAAAAAATTTAAAAATAAGTTATGTTTTTACAATTTTATTTCTCAGTGTTGTTTGGAATGGATTTATAAGGTAGGGGGAATAAGGGAGGCCATAAATCATAGAGTAGAGCCGACCTCATCATTAGCCAATGATATGTTATGAGTCGATGAGAAACAGGGGCCGGGACACTCTAGGGGCCAATCAGCTTTCTCCTGGCCCCAGTGCCTCTGGGACACCACCCCTATATAGGCGCTGCACATTCTAATATGTAATAATGTATGGACTTGAGTCAGCGACTTCAGTGACCTGTATAATAAGATGTCACGAGAATATAAAATGAAGGTGTAACTGTGAGCATAGTGACAGAAGCCAGCCATCGCTGTGGAGCCCCGTAATGAGATCCAGACCTTCCCCAGCTCCCCAAACCCTCTCATCCCGCCCAAAGGAGCAGTAACGAGCCCCCAAAGTGCGGACTGCATGGCTGCCAGGAGCTGAGGATGCAGCATATGCCGGTGATCTCTGCACAGCCCATGCGCACGGGCGGGCTGGCCGGCGGAGTGGGCCGCAGACAGATGGCCCATCTGGGTCACCCTCCTGGGGGGACGGGAGAAGGTGCGCGGAGCAGCCCCCCCCCTCCCCCACCCCCTTCAGATAACCTTGAAAGCATCTAAGGTGGCATATTTCTAAAAATCCATCCATCCATTTGTCTTCTCCTGGACAGGCTCAGGGAGCCTTATGGAATGTTGAATTAATGGACACATTTCTTATTCGGGTTTGGGGTGGGATTTGGATAGGCCAGGCTCCCACCAAATAGCATTTAATAACTGCACAGTAATAGGCAAATGCGAATCATGTCATTTTAATTAACATACATATTTTTATAAATGAATGGTATTAGTGCGTGTTTGTTTCAGGTGTTGTCAGTAGGTAGCACAATTTGCTCTAAAGTTGGGGATTTGAATCCCAGTGTGGAGTTTGCTTGTCCTCTTCAGTCTGTGTGGGTGGAGTTTGCTTGTTCTCCTCGGGTCTGTGTGGGCGGAGTTTGCTTGTCCTCTTCGGGTCTGTGTGGGCGGAGTTTGCTTGTTCTCTTCGGGTCTGTGTGGGCGGAGTTTGCATGTCCTCTTCGGGTCTGTGTGGGTGGAGTTTGCTTGTCCTCTTCGGGTCTGTGTGGGAGGAGTTTGCTTGTCCTCTTCGGTCTGTGTGGGTGGAGTTTGCTTGTCCTTTTCGGGTCTGTCTGGGTGGAGTTTGCTTGTCCTCTTCGGGTCTGTTTGTGTCTCCACCATGAAGAAGTCATTCTTTCCAAACAGACATGTCTGTGTCTGTGGAATTTCATTCATAGCCAGTGTGAAAAAATACTGAATATCCTCACACTTTTAGGGCAGGTACTGTCAGTATTTAGGGGGCATCTGATAATTTGTGGGCTTTAATTTCACTGTGGGAGAATGTCAGAGTGAAGCTTCAGAATGTCCAGTTCTCGTTGCTCTTACTGTGTCATCATTCCATGTATGCTGAGGGACAGAGGGACTCACTCCAGCCAGCTCCTAGTTCATGTTGTGCCCTCCTGCAAAAGAGGATAGATCTATGCACCGGGACCCTCTTGCCTGCTTTGCATCTCCACTTATCTTGCATTAAATAGAAAATGTAATTTGAAGTTTAAATATCCCTGTCGGTGCCCCACTCTGTAAGGCCATTGAAGAGATCGCTGATGGCAGCTGGGAAAGACCTTTTTAATTATGTTGAAAAATTGTCAATTCAATGACCCGTCAGTTTTCTGCGCTCACTTATGTAATTAGGGTGGCACTGACGATTAGGCAATGTCATACAAACCATTCAGTGGGAACCAGCTGCTCGTTTAAGCATTATGCTAAATTAGTAGGTGTTCATCCATGGCATGGAGTCGGTCGCTGTCCGTGGTGCTGAAATGGTCACAGACTGACGCAAATATAAGTAACTGTTTATATCCGTTTCTGGTTTTCTTTAAATGTTAGGATTGACTGGTTATTAGGGTTATTTCCTAATTCGTCTGCGGCATTCTATAACCGTTTCCTACATTCTGTTTATATTTCCCGTGATCATCGTTTTGTATTTGCATGCAAAATACGTGTTGTAGTGCTCCCCTCTGGAATCACGCTCTAAAGCCCCCTTCAGCTCCAAAGCAGTCGGCTTCCTTTACACCCGGTCGCTCCGCCGCCTAGCTGTCGTTCCCGAACCGGGTCCGCCCGGAATGTTCGATTCCTGTCGACTCCCTTCCTTCCCAGGGCACCTCGCAGCCTTAACCCCGCCCGCTGACACCCAGAGCGTCGTGCCTGAACCGGGCCAGCGCCATCTGGAGAGGACGGCCCCCTCCGCAGACTCGGCCAGGAAAATGATTGCTAACAGCATGATTATGCTTTTATTTGATTACTCTGACATCGTTTACAGGCCACTGGCTTTGTCCTTGCATAGCATGTCTGCAACTCCCTGAAAAAGAGTAATACAGCCATTTAAAGAAGTGTGTGTGTGTTATAGAGAGAGACTGTGTGTAAATCAGTATATATACATGTGAGCGAATGTGAGGGTTAGATCTGGTCCATTTGCTTACGTTACTGTATAAAGCACTTACTATTAGAGTTTGTACCCTAGTCTGGCTGTCTTGTAGAGCTGGAAATGTCCTGACATATACTGTATGACTGGTTGCATTCATTTCAGTTTTCTGCCTTTCTTGCAAGTGTGCCCTGGGTGTAAAAAGGAGCGCTCTGCCCCCTGTTTTTAACAGCATTTGAAAAAGCAAATATCCCATCTGCCTGAAATCTTTCCAGGTTTTCCTTGTGGCTCTGCGATCAGAGATGGCACTCTCAGCGAGTTTCTCACAAATCTGTCATCGACACATCGTGCCTAGCACAAACACAGGATGGGGATCTTCCCCACCGGCCGGGCATCCCAAGCACATGGGCACTCTGAGTCGCCATGCTTACCGAGCGGGTAACAGCCTTGGGTGGGTTACGACTTGGGCCCACCGTGTGAAGACAGTCCACGGCCATTTATAGATTAAATCATCCCATAGCTATTGCTGTGCTAGTTATTTAATAAAATCCAGGGCTGTATTATATATTACACTAGTTTTGGCCAACTGTGATTTATCGAAGCCCAAGACCCCTTCAGTTAGCTAGGGGGGGCCTCGAAAGTTTTGTGCCCAGGGGCCAGTGATTTCTTAATCTGGTATTGCCTAATGTACATTAGCATAGTTTTACTAAGATCAAACCGAATGCTAGCAGTGTACTGATTAAATAGTTCAGAGCAAGTAAAAGCTATCAAATTATATACTGTAGGTGCCTGTTAATAATTTATGGCTGCAGTATCTCACCAAGACACTTTGCAGATCACAGCTGTAGTCTTATTAAAATCGTAGATTTAATTAAAGCAATAAATATCCTGTTGTTTCAACCTGTAAATCTGCGCAACCTCTGGCAGTTAAAGATCAGAAAAAGATTGTTTGAGGTCCACAGTCAGCTCCGATTGTAATGAAAAGTTGTGTTATAGATCACCGTGCACCAGTAGCATTGGCTGGGTCAGTTACCGCCAGCATTTTGGTTTCAGACCCATTAGATTATCTTTAAAAATGGGCCAATTAGTCTGCAAAAGCAACTGTAGGTCCCACACTTAAAAATAATTATACATAATAATAAGTCCTAGCTAAGCAATCATAAGGCATGGCAAATATCAGGTTGATCAGGCTAATTAAGTTAGGTAATTGCTGTTTTTTAGTTAATGTTAAGCCCAGCTGGTTAAAGTCAGCCAAGTCATTGTTAAAACATTTAAAGAGCTTGGACTCGCGAGGTGAATTAATGAATGAGTAGCTGAGGGGTCGATCGCAGGCGATGCATTAAATAATAAGGCAGCTCGGAGATGCGTCTGGCTCGGGTGTTTTGGGCCGGGAAGCCCTGCTTTATATTCGATATGAGGATTTAAAAAGCACCCCCTCCTCCCCCGCTCGCGGCCGCATTACAGGAGGCCAGGGGAGCATCTTAAAGTTATTTTCGCTCCTTCTGCTCTTTTGAACAAATCGGCCGCGTTATTTGGAAAGGAGCGAGGGATTATTGAGGCTTGTTAGCGCTGCCAAGCGCGTCAGGTGACGACGAGGGCGCAGGAGCCCGAGGAGGAAGCCAAGGCTGCCCCCCTCCCCCAGCTGGCCCCTCGGCTGCCCTGGGTACCGACAGCGGCCCCCGCCCATAATGCACCGCGGGTGGTCCGCCTCCGCAGACTGGGGGTGATCAAAGCGGGGCTTCCAGCAATTACCGTATAACCGGCAGGGGAGGACTAATCTAGGATGCGCAGGAATTCTTCCGTGGATCTGGAACTAAAATGGAATTCAACACAAAACTCGACATTTACAAAGTATTTGGACGTGCATAAAAAATCTGGTACGATAAAAGTTAGGACCGAATCCTTGTATTATATTTACAGGTGTGTGCTTCATTATGTACATTTCTTTTATATAAGAAATCCACGTTATGGTCGCACAACAGTGTTGCCAATTCTCACGCAATTTGGCAACCCTGGCACAATTAAGACCTGTATATTTGTGTGTACTTAGGATGGCTGACACTATAAATAATTAATTTCCTCTCAATTTTGTTGTAAAAGTGCTTTATTTGCCATCTCTCACCTATTTTATCCTGAAGGACAGTTTCACGTCACGTTCTATTTTTAGACTACCGTACTGTCTGTAGTACACCGCCCTCTTTTGACTCCTATAGGGATCGCCATTTTATGATTTAAAAATGCCAAATATTACAATTATAAATGACTCAATCTATATTCTTATTATCTTTTCAAGTTATTTATACTTGCTGCAAAAGTGAGAGCCAGTCACTTTGAGATTATCTTTTATTCATTTGCTGTCACACATTGTCAGTCTTGGAAATGTTTTATTGCGGATATTTAACCCTTCGTCTTCTGTGCTGTGTGTGATTTATTTTTTTTTACTCCAACTCCAGATCCAACTGGTTGAAGCCATGTTGTGGGCGGCGGGTGGCACTCTGGCAGGTCTGTCTACTGAGCGCAGGCTTCAACTGCTTTCTGGTGGCCTGTGTTGTTCTGGTAGTGATGTTCCTGGCCTTGGAGCTCCTCATAGACACCAAACTTCTTCAGTGTGAGTACCTACAGGCTCACAGACGGGAAACTGCTGCAGCGTCACTTCGAGATGCACAGTATATCACTGTTGCCTGTTAACGCCACACTCCCTGTTTTCCTTTGCCAGTTGCCAACGCCCCCCAGTTCGCCAGCATCATCCACTGGATCAGCCTTGGTATCCTCTCTGTCTTCTTCACCGAGGTATGGGTCACCAGGGTTAGACGGAACCCCTCAGCGGGGTGTCACATGTCCCTATGGAGCAGATTCACCCGCTGATGAATTGTAACTTTGGAATATCAGCGTCTCGAAGACTTTGAAAGTGTTTCATACATCTGTGTGCATCTCTCGCTCTCAGACTGTATTCCGGATCGTGGTCCTGGGCATCTGGGATTACATCGAGAACAAAGTTGAGGTGAGAGAACCATGGGATCCCCCTGGACCGGTGCTGGGGGTGGTCCTGGAGGGAGTGCGAGCTCACTCACCCCAGAGCCTTAACTGGGGAGGATAAATGAAACCTGCGTCTTGGGAATGCACTTTTAACTGAGTGACTTTTTAAACATTTAACATGGTGTAGTAATGGACTGCCTTGGGGCCTACAGTGTTTTGAAAGGCGCTATATAAAAATTAATAGAATCTAATGACTGAGGGGGGACATGATTCAGGTCTATAAGATTCTGACAGGCTTGGATGCTGTTCAACCAAATAGTTATTTCAGC
>JAODKM010000008.1:20474896-20508767 GCA_026780845.1 Petrocephalus sullivani | reverse complement strand
CCACCCCCCCGCCAACAATAAAAATATCAGAAAGAAGTAAGAGAGACAAATAGAAACGAATTATAGTATATAAATAAAAAAATCTAATTGAGAATAATTACGTTATCAGCCGATTGGCTAAGAAACATATTAGTGTTATACTGGCCCATTCCATTACATAATATTATCCTCATAAAGAGATGTAATAACTGCAGACCTTTATCTTTTGCGTGTTTCTCCTCCTCTTATAGCTTTTCTTGTCCTTTTGTGTTATTTTGGCACTGGAGCATTGGTACATTACCCATCCTCGCCCAACACTGGCGACCAAGAGTCACAACTAAAACTCAGCATTGTGGCATGCAGTCTGGCTTTTTATTATTTTTAGCGATTTTACATAGCAAAATATGGGTTTTTTAGCAAAAGAATGCTAAGAATGCTACATATATTCTCAGTGTTATGCCTGAACTGTGGTTTATGTGGTAGCATTTTGTAATGTGACTTGAGAGATTCCCCCTCCCCCCGACCTCGAGGTTCCGGCGGGGCTCCCCCCCCCCCCCCACCCCCTCTCCATCTGGAACCTCTCTGTGGTACCCTGCCTAGCTCACAAACTTTCACAGCACCCACTCCCATAAGGGAAAATGTCACCATTCCAATTGTTGTTTTGGGTGGGAGCCCGATGTTGTGTGTATCCTGTGATGGACTGGCGTCCCATCTAGGATGACCCCCCACCTCATGCCCTGTGCCTCACGGCACAGGCTGCAGACTCCCCGTAAACCTCTACAGGATTAGAGGGTCCCATGATCTTCATGCATCTTTAAAATAAAAAACGCGATATGTCTACAGTCATGATGCCTGCATTTCATGAAGTTAAATAATATTCATCAAAAGGAATCTGTTTACCGAACTCAAAGTAAATACGATGTGAGCATTATTTTAGAAATAAGCTACACCATAATCACAAACACATACCACACTCTGATATTCAGTGAAAACGTGACTGAGAACCTGATTAAAAACTTGTAGCCATGATCACCTTAAAAGATCAGAAATGACCTCATGTGATAGAATATTACATTAATTCAATATGAATTCTTTTTTGTATTTCTACTTAGTCTAGTTTTTATGAGCATACATCAAAACAATACAGATGTTACCAAAATCAAAAGTCCAATATTGGCATTTGTTGTTTGTTAAATTACTCTTATGAACATCACTGTTTTTCAGACTACTCAGAAGAGTACAAAACACTAATTAAATGCCTGTCTTCAATGATGAATTAGACTTGTGAGGTGGTTTTAGGCTTAAAGTCCTGATGAGAAAATACCAACAGAATGGTTTTATAACCCCACTTCATTCTTGGTGTCTACTACCTTATATATTAACTGCATGCTTTCACATAACCAAACATATTGAATACACACAAATTAAAAAGATGTAAAGGTGGCTCGTCATTTCCTGTGACATAATAATTAAAGATTTGTGACCCACGAGCCAGCTGCAGGTAATCTGATGATTCTGAAGCTGCTGCTCGTTAATGGCAATAATGCTTAGAGTTTATGAAGCAATGGGACTATCACGCATGACAGCACAATGTGGACCTGACTGCCTACCCTCCACAACAATGTTTCTCAACCCAGTCCTCTAGGATCCACAGACGGTCTACATTTTTGCTCCCTCCCAACTCCCTGCCAGCACATTTTTGCTCCCCCCTGCCAGCATATTTTTGCTCCGTACTGGAAGCAGGGAGGGAGCACAAATGAGGACTGTTTGCGGGTCCCTGAGGACCAGATTGGGAAACACTGCTCTACAATGTACACAAGCCAGTGGAGAGGAGAGCATCCTGATTGGCTGCTGGAATCAGCTGATCATGTCAACTCCAGGTGGACAGTAACAGAAGATACTCCTGGACGCCCATGCCACACACTTGTTAACTATCAATTACTGCACCGGTGTGAGGAGCAGCCGCCCCGTCCTGAGCGCACTCTGGGCTGAATTCCTGGCTAGCTGATTTTAATAATTAAAGAGATCTGCATATCCATTAGGCGGAACAGAACCTCATACAAAATTGATCAGGCATTGTTAATTGTTGTTTTGTCTATTGGTTACTGAAATGTCTGTGCTTGCCGGCTAAAGGTTTATAGCCTTAGTGCCATGCGAAATGTGGCCAGCACGTTTGGCCCTCGGCCCACAGTGGCAAACGCATCCAAGGTAAGTGGGCACGTGGGCCCATCGCCACCCGGTGACGAAACACCTCAATGGCCACATTGTAACAGAAGCCATTAAGAGATAGCTAAGAAGCAGCAATAACTCACAGATGCCTACAGGAGACTCTGTCTTTAAAACTTCGATGTAGGAACATTCCTTTAAATCAAAGCCAAATGCAAGAAAGCTTTTTTATTTTTAGTTGTGCTTCCAATGAATGTATGGCCACTTTATTTGGATACTTCCTTTCTAAATATAAGTTCTGCATTCCTTATCTCAATTATTCCAACGTCCTATTATACATTGAGTCTTTGTGTGACTTCATAAGGCTTAAAATTTAGCTAATGCTGATACAAGAATGCATTGATCAAATGATACTTATTTCAATACACCTATTTCAATGCTAACCACTAAAATTCAACCACAAATCCCATTATCTATCTAAATACACTGATACACAAGTTTTAATCTGGTGAACAGCCTATGATTTCAGAGCAATATGTTTTAATTTAATTGCTAAACTTGTAATTTAAAATTCTGGAATATCGCACACAATATCTAAGAAAAGTTTTATATGATGGTGTATTTTTTTTTCTCATAAATTATATATATTTATAACGCGGATTATATACAACACAGGGACGCATTTCGGCATCTTAGCGCACACAGGCCTCCGAAGACTGAACACTGATGGTCTGAACTTTCAAATCGCTCCTTTATTCAAAGGCAGAAGACAGGAGCCACACAGAAAATGACAAACAGGTTTAGAAAGCAGCATTTCATAACAAAAATATCTTATGTTAGCTAGACTAACTTATAAGGAAGTTTTCACATCATTAATGAATTCTATCATTCTATAACGGCGGTTTCGAAGGAGGCCTTTTACAATACACCCCAACTTATGTTTCCTCATGGCAGGGAGTCGATTTAAATGCACATCAGCCACATAAATAAGCAATGGGAGGCCCTGGTAAAAGGTAAGCGTCACGATTATAACCTTAAAGGAACGCTCTGCATAATATATTCTAGGCGCATCCAGGCCACAGCACATTGTGAATTCTCTGAAGCAAAAATGCAAATAAATTATAGATAGATTCCAGAAAAGCTTATCAGGGTCCCATTTAAAACAGACATCCTGAGAGCATATCATCCACCCGGGAGGCTGTCGTCATGGTTACAGAAGAGTTTTTTTTTCCTTCTTCACCTTTCACGTTTTCACAAAGCAGGTTCTTCCAGGGAGGGGGGGACACACCCTTCTTCACAGTCCTCATAAAAGTGGGTCACTCAGCTGAGAGAGCAGGGAGAGAAATGAATGCCAGTCTTATCTGCAGAGGTCCAAAACTCACCAATGCACACGAGAACTTCCCACACTGGCCAACTCACAACAGCACAGCTGAGAATGCAGTGAGACCATCTTCTGACCTCTCATCCTGGTCAAAGCTACAGGAGGACCTGGAGCCGGTCCGCGCCCATACCGGGCACAAGCAGACTGGCATCCAAATCCCCAACCCTAAGCATGTGCATGACACGGGCAACTGCAAATGAACATTTTTATATTCAGTATTTGCAATTATCAATTGAATTTATTAATTAAATCTTAAATAACTAACTTAAACTTTATTCCAGGGGAATTTGTAAATGAGGGCAGGATTTTGGTTCAATTGCTACTGTAAGCTGTGAATGAAAATAAGTTCTCTCTGTCTAAGCATACTGGAATGCATTGGATACTTTATTGGTGCCCTGAGGGAATTTCATTAGTCTTAGGCATATCCCATCTCCCTCTCCTTGTTAAAGTTTTACCCAAATATATAGAGGTGAGAGTGATGCTTGGAGCCTGAGTGTAGTGTAGCCATGGATCCAGCACCCCTGGATAATGTCAGGGGGTTAAGGACCTTACTCCCAGGCCCAAAAGAGGCCAAGGAAGGGATTTGAACTGACAACCAACCAATCACAGACACAGAGGCCAAAACCAGCAACGGGACTGACCAATGCCTGCGGCCAGCCTGGCACATCACCATGCGTGGATTCATGCGCGTTCGTGAGGGATTTTCGCAGATTTAACAGATGCGCTCGTTGACGATTAACAGACATTCAACGGGATGCGACAGAAACGCTTATGATGCTGAAATTCAAACTGCACTTGTTTGTATCATCATCAGTAATGCAAATAACAAGAATTATGACGATGGTGCTTAAACAGAATCTGATGCACAGACTTGACCTTCAGATATTTACGTGTTCTCTACATTTGGAGTTTTGGGCGCTACGTTAATAATGTTTTACTTGTAGCCAGAAATATTTGTGCATGACTTATTACAAAAGAGGCTTCACGTGACGTGGAGGCGAAGTTTAAATTACTGTCTATATTCCCGCTGCGAGGTGTCCACAAATAAACCAAGAGCCCCGCTTTTATACATATGAGAGCTTTCAGTGTCAGCGGAAGAAGTCCGGCGATTTATTAAGCCAACTACAAGGAGTCTATTAACATTCATACAAATTAAAGTGCCTATATAGCGCGGCGCGGTTCTGCATTGCCTTTCCAGTTGAGGTGTCTGAATATGAGGACCACTTAAGCATTCATCCATTCGCAGAACTTCCGTTTCAGAACATTTTATACAGTCTTTCATGAGTATATATTTCACTTATTCAATCCTTGCGGGCCGTCTTACAAAACAGCAAATGTAAATTAGATGTATGAACTTGCCGGTTACTTAGCTAGTTGAATTAGCGTGGGTAGGTCTGTCAGCAAATTCTGACTCAGCACGAATGATGACTGACACTCAACGCAAATAACAGTGAATAACAGTTGAACAGGATAGCTGTAATGGGGGCCGTGGGTAGAGGATTTGGGTTGGGGGATGCTGCAGTGGGGAGCCGCAGAAAGCCGGGAAGATTACAGCAGTACAGAATTTACTATATTTATCTTCTAAACGTCTGACTCTGCGACTGAGCACGGACATCCTCACATGCACACACATGTAGGCAACTGCAAATCAGATGACGCCAGGAGACGAGGGCGAGTGATACAGCTAGCAGCTGGATTCCGTCATGCGTAGGGGACGTTACCGCTTACAGCAAACAGGAGCGGGCGGTGTAGTAGCGGCCGCTGGTTGATCGGGTCTATAAGGCATTGCTCACAGTGGACAAGAACTTCCAACCGTACAACAAACCGACAATAGCCATTGTAACTGATCCATACCCTCATGTTGCACGACACGCAACAACACATACCTTATTATGTACATATTTGCAGCAAAACTATCAGTGTGAAACTCTTTAGTAATAATGTAAACTGCTCGGCGGCAGCGTATAAGAAACCAAGCTCTTACCAGGAGCTGCAATCAGATCTACTGTGCTACATTATTACATGATGTTATCTATAGTGTTCGGCTCGCCGACGATCTCTGAGGCCAAAGCATGCGGGGGCCAACGTGTCGGTCGGTGGCGAAGTGCTGTCTTCGATCCGCTGATGTTCTGCTCTGCCCTTTTTAGCTGGGAGTTTACTAAAGAAATCGGAGATGCGTTTCTGTACGTGCCACTGTGTTCTACCTTAAACAACGCAGTACTATATAATGGCTATATAATGTGACGTTTGTTTAACAGCGTTGTAAAATAGACCAACTTACAATTTCTCAAAAACGTCACCAGATGTTCTATTCTTGAAAAAAAAACCGAGGGAATGTGTTTAAACAGAGGGAATTTTAAACGTGTTTAAACTTTTATCACATTATGTATTATTATGTTTGATCGGGTAGGGGGTGCGCTGATATCTGCTTTTCCAGCAGGTGGCGCTGCACTGCCCCCAGTAAACGGTATACGGAAGGCTCCTGATCGCGATAAAGTCTGCGGTGGATGGCAATACTGGGCGATAATGGAGGAGCGACGGACGAGAAGCAGCGAGGCCGCACACGGTGTAGGCGCCCAATCCCAGCGGAAAACGGGCCTGGTTCGGTTATTCTTTAGGGGCGATATCGGGGGCGTCGCGAAATTTGATGGAAATCGCACATCTTATTTAATTGAACTAATTAGTGTACATTAGGGGAGCTGAAGCCCTTCTAAAACAGCCCTAGCGGTGCCCTTAATGTGATGGCACAGGTCTTTATGCTGTCAATAAATAACATTTCAAAATAGAAACTTAATGTTCAAGAAATAAAAACCATGACCTAATCATTTCCGAAGCAGCGCCTCGCAGCAATAACTGCAAGCGAGCTTAACTGGCGGGATCCCATTACAACACTGGAGCCAACCTGCGCGTGTCTGCCTTGGTACACGGATCCTTTCCCAAGAACAGATCCCGTGATTAGTGTAGGATCTACTCAGCGCATTCCCAAATCAGCCACACAGCGTGCGTTTGCTATGAAATTACCCTACTGCTGAACTCCTGCGTACCACCAGAGGGAACAGGGACAATGATCTGCTCAAATCATTTAAATATTTCCAGCATAAACCCACACTGCTAAGTGTAGCTATATGACCTGCTCGCGTCCGTAGAGAATTGCGTGCACTTTTCTGGCGGTCTGAGATTCGTCCTGATCGCGTCTACCGCCCTAATCTTTAAAGAGCTAATCCAAGCGCTGGGATTGAAGACTAACACCGACCAAATCTTCCCCATCAGCCCCGCCCCAGTAGCGAGGCCCCGCGGCCCCTCACCGGGCAGTCCCTGTAATTACTCTAAGAAGAGTGCTTGTGGTGTCTGCCAGACTGAGGGCCCGGTAGCATTTCCATTTTCCCTCTTGGGAGAAGCACATCAATGGCTTTCAGCTAAATGCACTCACATATGAATATTTCAGTACGATTTAATGTTTCTGCAGTAACCCCAGAGGAGCAGAGCATCAATTTGTGAACACAGTTCTCCTAGAGTTAAAAGCCCGGCCGGATAATACAGTATGAAAGCCCTGTCAAGTCGGAAGGGGAAAAAATCAGCCGCATATCCCTCGGTCCCTAGCCGCGTGCGAACACTTCTCCAAAGTTTTCCATTGCAAACTACTTCTGGGCAGGCAATCTCTTAAAATGTACATGCCCCCGGAGTCACAGAGACCACCGGTCCTGCATCCTCGGACCCCCCCGTCGCCAGTCCCTCACAGCTGCGCTCGGAGCACCAGCCCATCTGTCGGCCTGTTAATAAATCACGCCCTAAGTGATGCTGTGAGCCCTGCACTGACACGCTGCTCCTTCCGTAAGGTGTCACAGCACCGGTCTCCTGAGCTGAGCAGCCAGCTCCGGGAGAACCTCACATGCGATAAACACGTTGCTTGGATTGCTACCTACTGTACAGTTCTTTACATTTACTCAGTATTTATTAGCTGTAGACACGCTGGAATATTGATTAGAATAGTGGGCTTCACACAAGAGGCGGAGGAAATACATTATACACTTTCGTGACGTAAACAGATACATCATTGTAACAGATGCAAAATAAAAGGATACAATGTAACAAATACTAAATATTGTGGTTACCTCGACGTCTCATTTATCCAGCTTTGCCCGACAAATGCAAAAAAATACCTTAACAACAGCCATTTTACAAAGTAACATTGTACGCTATATGCCAAAATGTACAATTGTAGACACTATGTAAGTCTATATTTTATTTTTTCATGGTGTATATAAATATTAATGATGGAAATTTTTATTGATTGTATTTTTCACTTAAAATGCTTTATTCCTTTACCCTCAATACCTAAAACACACACATTCTTATGAAGTAGCCTATAGGTGTCAATGTGCCATTAAGTGTGAGCTATAGTACCGCAGTGACAGCGGGCGTGACGTCGTTATTCCTGAATGGCGCTAATCTTCATTCACACGGACGCATGTTTTTGCATACTTGACTTTTATGAACTGGGGAAATGTTTCTTTTCGCAAGAATTATTAATGGTTGATTATTAAAACGTTGCAGCCAACATACAGTTACGTCGGTTAAGACAATAATGTGTCGCATTCATCCAGCAACAGTGCAGCAATCGAATATGAATATAAATTATTATGTAAATTCTGTATGATCTTGTAAAAATGAATTATATACCCACAGTGCCTTTCCTCTCCTTATTGTTTTCAAAGTTTTGTACAAAGGTAAATTTGTCCAAAAACCTTTTTTTTTTCGGAAACCGTGCAAGGTTTCTAAACATATGAAAAATCATAGAGATATAGTGATAGCTGTGACGGGATGCGAAACTTCGGGGACACGTAGCGTCCAAAACGTGCATGCCTACAGCAATTATGTCAGCGGGAAAGATTTATGGAAGATGGGGCCTTTTTGTCTTATTCAGAAGCACGATATGTACGTAGTTAAGTGATCCTCATCCAGTCCCCATTCGAGTGGGGATGGGTTTATTACTGACCGATCTCCTGTTTGTGCATGACTGGCGGTCTCGGGTGCTACATAGTGAATGTCAAGCAAGAAAATTTTAACTAAAAAAAGACAAATCAATAAAATCACGAGGTCCTAAAATAGCATAAAAATATTACACGAATGACACTGTTTTTTGGTTTAGTGTATATAAATCTCTATTCTGTCATTACAATTACAGCATATGTTTACGTTAAAGTAAGACTGGTGTGACATGGGAAAGTCCTATCTTATTTCCAAAGAGCACCCCCTTCTACTGTAGGGTACAGCCTTGAAGGACATTCGGCAAACTATGCCCGGTTCCCGGGCGCGCGCGCGCGCTTTCCGCATTTTCCGATTGAAATGCGACGAGATGGAATCGGCCTGTTTAAGACCAACAGCACTACGGTAAATAATCCGTCAGCTGGCAACGTTCCCTTCTGCAAATCAGACAAAGATCCTTACACAGAGCTGGTCTGGTAAGATTCAAAATCACAAGCGCTGAAAATAATAACTATCGGAAAGTAATAACAGGCCAACATAATACGTGCGGGCGGAGCGGCGGTTATGTCAGACCTATACGCATATGCGAATGAATGACACTACTGATAATGACATTATGGAGTCCGGAACACGGGAAATCCAAATTGCCCAAACAAACGTTCGTGATGTGACATAAACTGAGCAATTGGCAGCAAAATGCCGCTGAAATAGCTGTAAATAAAGCTACTTTAAAGTGTTTTTTGTGCGGGATACCATCGAGGTACATGAACACCCCAGCCGATTCGAATCGCACATGGCAATTTCGCATAGACTGTAATCACGCTCCGTTAGTCAGTGATCCATAAATAAACATTGAACTTACAGAACTAACAGATTCACGCAGCGCTGTGCACGGGGAAAAGGGCTTTAGTGTGCGTAGAAATAGAATATTTGCAACAGTGATAAAAGGTCAAATGATCCCCAAAGGAAATCGAAGGAACAATGAATAATACCAATGACTAATGAAGAAGGGCTACAGTGATTTTAAAGATATCTGAAAGAAGAGCCGCCTGGCGACTGTGAAGGTGCTTACAGTAGGAAAGACTTTCGGCGCACTACAGGAACACGTGGATTGTCCTTTCGATGTCATTCTTACGATTATAGAAACAAATAATGGAATTCTTGCATAATATTAATATTTATATATATATAGCGAAGTGAAAATCGAAAGTTTACTTGAAAAATCCAAAAGCTGAAAAAGCGTTCTTCAGAAATGACAAGATTTCTTTGTAATAACATAAGAGCCTACGAGACAGACATGTATAATGCGAAGTGCACTCAGCGATTCGGGAACACCGAGGCTAATATCCTGCTTTAGTCAATACCAGTTGGGCTGTAATACACAACATACAGTTTAATGCATTGTAATTCAGTTTAAATACCATTAGATCACCAAGGTGACAGCTCTTTACACATGACAAATTGCAAAACATGTAACAGAGGATAATAACAATGTAAATATCCTTTTAATATGTTAAAGAAATATATCGCCATGCGGCAAATCATTTTAAGCGCAGAAAACTGAATTAGCTATATTCAGCTTTAATAAATATTTAATAGATAACATTGTTCTTTTTGGATTTTTTTAACTAGCGCCACTGGTCCCTCAAAGACATGAATTTCACATTCAAACTCACTTACATGAACTTGACTCAATTTAATTGTGCGAATACATACTAGACGTGCATCTAGCTGTATCACCGTAGGGTCATGTTAAGTTTTATGTGCAATTCTTCATTTCTGTAGTGTAACGAGGAAAACAAACGTCAGCTTCCAAAAGTTTTTCATGTAGTGTTTCCAGGGACCGGACGTGTGCCACCGAATTTCCACAGTGCCTGGGCTTCCGTGTGAGGCTGCTTATAAGCGCACAAACATCTCTGCTTAAATGTCTGGGAGAGGCGCCCTGCCCCCGCGACCCTGTACAGGGTAAGCTCCCGGAAGATGGATGCACCGCCGAGAATTCGGAGTGAAAATTTTCGCCGTATATTTCATATAATAATTTATTAGTTTTTGGTCTTTCATTACAAAAATCAGTTTCTACCCATTTATAAGACGCCGGTTTACACTACTTTAGTTCTTTACTTTAGTACACGGTGCAAGAACGAGATGTTAATTTTAGGTATAGCAGAGTGTTGGCTAAGATAAACCCACAATATTCAGAAGAAATAAACGCTTTGAACGTAAAATGTCAATTACTGAGAATACTTACAAAGAAATGTTTACTTGGGGTTATAATCCTTATAATGTAACTGTCTGTACTATTGGTTTTGCAAATCCATTTAAAATCATGCTCCTCAACGTACTCGGTGAAATTATTAATGAAATATTTAGTGTTTCTCAAAATGCGTTTAAATTAGCTGAAATTTCTGATGAACTAGCCGGTGCTTTAGTAGCGTTCTACATCATTACCCAACCCTTTCGGACAAACACCGGCTGGCTTCCTCTGACTCGATTCTGCGGCAGCACGGTACCGGCCGCTCATTACCGGCTCACATGGGCTGTATTACCGCTCAGCCTGGCGAGTGCAGCGCACGGTACCGGCCGCTCATTACCGGCTCACATAGCCTGTATTACCGCTCAGCCTGGCGAGTGCAGCGCACGGTACCGGTCGCTCATTACCGGCTCACATGGGCTGTATTACCGCTCAGACTGGCGAGTGCAGCGCGCGGTACCGGCCGCTCATTACCGGCTCACCTAGGCTGTATAGCATAGTGCTTAAATATACTACATCGGGTATATTTCACGAATCCCTCACTTATTAATGTGGTGTTATTGTCCTTGTCCTGTGTATTGAGTGTTCGCCCCTTGACTACGTAGAGAATAAACTAAAAGTCACATAATCTTTCCAAAGGTTTTCTACAGCGATGATTAACAACATCAGTGACGACATACTAAGATGGATGAAGCTTAAAATCAGGGAAAAATGGAAAGAGGGATAGAGAGAGAGGGAGAGAGAGACCAAAGAAAGCTGCATAAGAATACTGTTGTTAGTAATCAGCAGTAAACAGTCTAAACAGCCAAACCTATTTCATAAATATTTGATTTTATGTTATTGATTTTATCTGTATAATAACGCAGGACTTTAATCAGATTTATTATACACTGGGCTTTGCAAGCCTTTCTCAAGGATGTTCTGATACATAGTTTTTATAAGGCCTACAAGTTTTAAAAATGTATTAAAATCACATTAAGGTTAAACGTAACTTGATAGCAGCCTGATATATGGACACCAGAACATCCGAATGCTAAAGTAAAAATTAATTTAAACAAAATTTTGCTATTCTTGTATTTTAAAAACATATAGGATTTGATGTGATTTCTTATATAAGCTATTTTCTACCACGTTGGGCTAGCTTGTAAACAGCGTCGTCAAAGACTGGTTTCCCTGTTTTACTTATTATTTAAAATTTGTTTTTAATTGCAGGATTTATCTTGAACTTTTAGTTCAACCAATGAATGAAAGATTTATCTGATAGAAACAAAATCACCGAATTTGTTGTCGCGTATTAATAAATATATGTCCGCGAATAACCAGATGCCACTGAAGCTTCTCAGAAAGACATTATCTTTTATTGGTTCGCATTGGGAGTTTAAATGTATCCGGTTTTAAATCATATTCTGCCAATGCGTGCCATTTTAACGTTTAAATTTGCAGTCACGATTTACGAGTTATAGCGTAACTGTGTCACTGTGTTTCCAGTCCATTCGCGGATTTCGATAAATGTGGCGAGAGCAAGTGAGATAAAAAAAAAACTGAAAAGTTCCAGTTAGTCTAATTAGCGTAACAGAATTGGCAGCTTTGGAATAAAACAATTTGCATGTATACAGCGATCACCCGTGGCTATCTTACGGTTCATCGTGAGATGGAATTAATTTTGTAGGAAATACAAACAAAGTGGTTAGTATATGTGATTTATTTCCACGTATTTCCACGTGAAAGCATATATTTGACGCAGACTGTTCATAACTGTAATGTTGTTATAAATTTAAATAAATTGTAATGCTTGGAGATGCAATATCCATTGAAATATGAGTTAACGGGATAACCTATTGACATGGCCATCTTTAACCACATTGAAGACTATCAAACGCACTATTAGAAAACGTATTAATATAGGCGAGAAAAAATTATAAAGGGATCTAATGATTCAAACATGTTTGAATGGGTACAATATTGTATACTCTTGGTATTAAAACGTCTGTATGAGACAACAATATTAGAACTGAATAGGGACGGAGATTAGTATGTCACGAAGGAAGATGTAAAATACAATATTAAAATACGACAACTTAAATGTACACTCTTTTGTAATCATTATGCCTACATCACGGTCAATGATAAACACATGAGTGAAAACACTCGTCTTGAAAATATTTTCAGAAACTCATAACCTGCGTTCAGAATGTCAGAAGCAAAACGTCAAAAGACGTTTCTTTTTTTGCGATTAGTAGGCGTATAGTTTTTTTTTTTTTTTTTAATACGGGCGTCTTATTCCAAGCAGTTTAATAATCCGATTGACCTCAGAAAGACTGCTGAGATTTTTGACCGAAGCGAAGAAATATGGATATCCCTTTCATCCAGCAGGGGTCGCTTTTTCGGACCGATGCCTGGGATGCGAAGGGCTTGGACATTCTTAGAATAATATGTGCCAGGAATCTTTGTAGCAAAGGCTAATGTTACCCATTGTTCACATAATTTCCAATGACACGTACATCAATACTTAAGCTGCATGTTAACAAGTGTGGTACGTCTATATGTTTTCGAAAGTACAGGTGTCATGTATATGCAAGAATGGGTATGCAAGCTTTTTTTTTCTTAACGAAGATAGTATTTTGACTACTGTCGTATTATCGTTATTATTTGCGAAGTATGAATTGGAAAATGTACCCCTTATATAGTACCAATTTATTAGATTAATTTTCCTCTCCTCACCAATCACTTGGCAGGTCCGCTGTTGCCCCTAATGACCCGTCTGGGTCCAGGCGTGCGTGTGACGTCATGCCGCATGTGAGACATTGCAGGGTCTTACCCGTACTCCAGTCTGAGGATACAAGTTATGAGGCAGTAAGAAACTGGGCACGCGGCTTCCCTCTTCATTTCTGCATCTGTCGTTCTCTCCTTCATCCGTCCTGTATGGTGGATATTATTTTAAATTCTTCTTTCTTGGGTGATATGGGGGATCATTCCAAAAGTAAGTAAAATTATATATTTCGATCGACATTTTTTTTTCTCCAACAAAGTTGTGTGCTGTTATCGATTAACAATGAAATACAGAGGATTTTCTGCACTAATTATTTGAAATATTTAAACTGAAACTGCGTTGAGAATTTATATATTTTTTAATAATTATATATCTTTACGACATCACAAGAATATGACAGGTTATACGTTTTTATTGGCAATACCAAATAAAACAAGGCAAACGCAATTTCCACTTAACTAACAACATGCATGGAAATAAAGTGCAGGTTGATGCAAAATGCATAAAAGCTCGTAAAAATTAGTATACATTTTTCAGCTTCTGGAGGTCCGACTGATATATTTTGCTTTCCAACAGAGAAGTCTGCAATCGCTATGTGTGTCGGCTGTGGAAGTCAGATACAGGACCAGTACATACTGAGGGTTTCGCCAGACTTGGAGTGGCACGCTGCGTGTCTGAAGTGTGCCGAATGCAACCAGTACTTGGATGAAACGTGCACGTGCTTTGTTCGGGACGGCAAAACGTACTGTAAAAGGGATTATGCAAGGTAGGAAGACGCTCGTGGTTTTTTTTTCCACCAATGGGACTAGGTCAGTATCGTCACATTTCTCTTTACAATCTCATGGTATATATTTTCTGATACGTTCACATAGTTTAAGCCAAAATTAGTACCTGCATGCCCCCTCCGCGTATTTCTCTTTTATTATTTTGGCTGATGTCCGCCATGCAATAAAATCCATGGCTATGGAGTTGAGATTTCACACACATACGCAACAAAGCACACGCGCCTTGTCTTGTCAAAACAATGTGACAAATATACTTCTCCGCAATGTTTTATGTGAAACGGAATGCAGATATTAAGCAGTCAACTTCTGCGCCTGTAAAATGCTAAACCCAGCCCTTTTTTTAAAATCATTCTCCAGGTTGTTTGGCATCAAGTGCGCTAAGTGTAACCTTGGCTTCAGCAGCAGCGATTTAGTGATGAGAGCCCGGGACAGCGTGTATCACATCGAGTGCTTCAGATGCGCCGTGTGCAGCAGGCAGCTCCTGCCGGGAGACGAGTTCTCTTTGCGGGACGAAGAGCTTCTCTGCCGGGCGGATCATGGTCTACTGATGGAGCGGAGCGCTGCTGGGAGCCCGATGAGCCCGGGGCACATTCACTCCAACAGGTCGCTCCACATGGCAGGTAGGGTTAGCGTCACTTAGCATTCTCCTGGCTGGTTATAGGCTGCCATTTTTTGCACTGACAACACTTCGAAGAAATAATGCCAACAGCTGTTTCAAAGCCCTTCAAACTAAACACTGGCTGGAAAATATTATATATTTTTATAATTGTTCTGCATCTTTTTTAGTTAGAGACCTAGGCCTATTTAAAATGGAGCTCTGTATTTGGACCTTAAAAGGGTAATATTTTGTCGATTATATAAAATTACAAATTCTATAATAAATGGATTCTGGCCTAGGCCTAACTATTGCTTACCGTGCTAATACCGTTTATTATCGAAATTAACTATACGAATATTATGTTTGACCTAAAGCGTGTAAAAAAGTTCATTTGCACGGCATTGTTTACACAATCTACATCCGAATTATTTTTAAAAGAAGTCCCCTCTAAAATGTCAGCGTCTATTTAACGGAGATTATTACCAGAGAGGTTAAATTCAGCTTTAACCAATGTGTAGGCTGCCATATGCATTTGAAGTGCCATTAACGGGGCATTCAGCAACACAACAACAGTTTTCTGTTATACGTGCGGGCGGATTTGGCCGAGGCGTGCTTCTGCGCCACTTCCTGGCCCGGAGGGGACACAGGCAAAGGTGCACAGTAGAGGGAAACGAGCCGGATGGGAATGCCGTTTCGCTACTGGCCGCGGCACGTGCTGTTTGGCTGTCATTGTGACTGAATAAATCTCATATGCGTTTATTAAATATATACTTCGTTGTAGCTGAGTAGCTTAACATTTTATCCAGAGCTTAAATCCAGGGTGTTATTCAAGAACAGTTCGTAAGACGATCTGGATTTGTCTTTGCCATTTCAAATGTCATACTTCAGTAATTGATATTTTCATTCATATGGTGACATATTATGCCAGTTATTCATATTTACTATAGAACTCGCTTTGTTCGTCGTTTGCATATGCAGTAGGTGATGGAATTACAAGGAAGATATGCTTACATTCCATAGAGGCACGTGGCGGGGAAATTAGTTTTAATTTTATGCATTAAATAAAAATAAAAATATAAATAAACATAAAAAATAAAATAAAAAAACCAACATAGCAATTACGTGAAATATGCCAAATTCTTAAAATTAAAATAAAACAAATTAGGCTAATGGACTGTTGCAGCTAAACAATACATTCATCACTGATATTTGATTACTATCGCGGAACTTATTTTATTTAATCTTGTTGTTACTTGGCAAACTACCGCAACTATCACCACCAAAAGTTCGCCAAATAGTTTCACACGCCGGAGGTCACACAGTGTGTTGTATTATGCAGAACTCATTCGAAACCCATTTTAAAACAAAACGCTTAACATTTCAAATTGTTTTTTTTTTTTTAGCAGATCCAGTATCGGTCAGACAAACGCCGCACCGAAACCACGTCCATAAGCAGTCGGAGAAAACCACTCGCGTCCGGACGGTTCTGAACGAGAAGCAGCTGCACACGCTGCGGACGTGCTACAACGCCAACCCCAGGCCCGACGCGCTGATGAAGGAGCAGCTGGTGGAGATGACCGGCCTCAGTCCGCGGGTCATACGGGTCTGGTTCCAGAACAAACGCTGTAAGGATAAGAAGAAGTCCATTCTGATGAAGCAGCTCCAACAGCAGCACTGTGACAAAACCGTAAGCGTTTCCCTAATCAGCCCCCGCCTGTCATTACGCAACACCGGTACCTGCTGCACGCTCGGTTACGCTTTATTTTATACAATGAGTCTTACATCTGCGGTGTATAACATGGTGGCGCTTCTATTGTTAAACTACATTTATCCGACGCGACCTGCACTGGGGGGGAAGGTATACAATTTACGTGCGCGCGCTCTCGAGGATTTGAACCCACGACCTTTACGTGGTTATCGCAGTGTTTTACTTGTTGAGGTACAAGAGAGAGAAATTAAATATTTATACAACCATGCCATGACTCGATTCTAAATTAATTTTCTTCCAGAAGGTAAATTGTTTTGTAAACTGCATGAAACTGTAATTTATGTGTAAATTCTGGACTGGTGTATGATACATTATCATGCGTTATTATTGGACTGACTGGAAAACTTCCGTCTCGTTGTTATTATTATTATTGGACTGCTTTTCGTTAAAAAAAATTGGATTATTAAAATTGCAACATATGGGACACGTTCAACTTTCTGTTTGAATTTGACGAAAAAAAAAATATTTTTCAACGTTTCACACATTTTTAACAACAAAACCGATTCGTGTTACGATTACGAAGTGGGCCTGCCATTACTGATCTATAACATGCATCTGAAATGTAAAAAATGTTTACAAAAAATTCCTATGTATTAATGAGCAGTCTTAATTTGTTTTACCATTGGCAGAATCTGCAAGGCCTCACGGGTACACCTCTCGTGGCAGGCAGTCCAATTAGACATGACAATACGCTTCAGTGTAACCCTGTGGAAGTGCACACCTATCAGCCGCCTTGGAAAGCCTTAAGTGAATTTGCCTTGCAGAGTGACCTGGATCAGCCCGCCTTCCAGCAACTGGTGAGCATTAACCCTCCACTTTACAGCTACAGCGGGCCAAATCCTTATCACCGTCCATGTGGGATCTTATTTTTTCCCCAAAGTTTTAAATTACGATTTGACATTTTAGAGCATAAAGCTTAGTTTACGCTCCCTACTCACCCCGTCCGGTACGGCGGTTCTCCTGGCCTGGGAAGACGTGTTCCTGCATTTCGTTAGCATCAAATACGCGCAGTTTGGGCAGTTTCGGGTGATTCCGTTTCCAGCATTTTCGGCCGAATAAAAACCAAAAACTTCTATAACACGCAGTTAAGTTCATCAGGCTTATTATTTAAAGGCACGTCTAACCCCAGTTCACGTTCCCTATTCCGTGCTTTTAAAGAACCGTTTCCATGTGGCAGGTGTCTTTTTCAGAGTCGGGCTCCTTGGGCAACTCCTCGGGCAGCGATGTGACGTCCCTGTCGTCGCAGTTACCGGACACTCCGAACAGCATGGTGCCCAGCCCGGTGGAGACGTGAAGCCCACAGAGATGCTCCCCGGCCAGCATGCTCCCGAGGCCCTGCATGACGACAGACCAGCCCCCTGAGAACTTTTACAGAGGATTTGTCATGGAAGATGCACTGTTTGCCATCTCCCATAAGCGAACGCTATCTTCAGTGAAGACCGCGCAAGTCATCATTGTGAGGATTTGGGTGGAGAAATATCTCAGCATAACCGCATCGCCAGCCGCGTTTGCACCCCCCGAAGACATCATGAAGGATATACAAACCAGTCTTCCTAACATCGATTTGGAGCCACTAACTATCCGCGCCGAGCATTTTTTCATTCATTGGTGATCGTTGTGTCTCATTTCTTACACATTTTTATATATTTCGCTATTGAATCTCCAGATCGTAACGCGCATGATTTACGAAGGCGATATAAAACGTATTCTTGTTGTAAAATATTTTATCTTAATGGACGGAGGACATATTGTTTGTGCCTCTCGAACAAAAGTAAGTTATTGTTATTTATTGCGAGATACAGAGATCGAAAATGATCATGATAATAATAATAATAATAATTATTATTATTATTATTATTAATAAACCGAATTACTGAGAAACCCATGCGAGAGCTTTGGAATGGAAAAAAAAACCCAAGTGAACATTTTTGTGCTTCCCGGCTGTTTCGTAATTACATGGAATAATGACAAATATAAATGATCGGAATCACTAATTTATCCAGAAAACATCGATATTCCGGTAAGGGTAGACCTAAAATAATGTATAGACGACGAAATCACGAAACAGACCAAAAGTCATATGAATTAAGTGGCTAGTTGTTCATCGCAGGTCTGCATCACACATTTAAGTGACCTTGGGGTGAGGTTTTATTGGAAAGCTTCACTATTACTAAAAATCCCCCGTCTTTAAACCACGCCAGCCCTTTCTCGCAAGCAGGTTACCGTCTTTAAAAGAGACTCTCGAAGCCCAGTAGCTATATACCGAATAAAGACTCGGACAGGTTCTGATTCAGCGCTCAGTAGATCTGCGTCTGTCCCAGTTGTCTATAACATGCAGGCTCGCCCTTATCTATCTATCGATCTATTTATTTATTTATTTTAGAAAATTAGAGGATTTTTTGTTGGATTGTTAAGACGATGTCATGTCAAATTGAAACATTCAATTACATAAATAATAAACTGCTAATTTATTAAATGTACTTTTAAAATTTGCCAAAAAAAAGCTAAGCGAAAAATATAGGACTAGGCGAATCAATCTTTGTGTTTAGAATTTATGCCAAGTGCTCCTACATACAACCATAACACAGCCAATGCGTCGATTTTATCACTTTAAAGTAACCACATTTTCACAGTATAGTTTTAGGAATCGTAGAACTTGTTTGGAGGTTGAGCGATACCAACTTGTCTTCTCCGGTGGGTTTGAGATAAATCCAGTTTCATATGTTAAGTCACAAGTCTAGACAGAGGACAAGGTTTGGCGGCTTCTTATCTCTGCCGGCATCATCTGCGGACGATACACTGAATGACGCTCCAACAAACGGGCTTCTTTCCCTAACGGGAGTATTAAGATGGAGCTGAATTGGCGCTTCCTTCCCACAGCAGCGGTGTCGGGGCTGGGAATTAGCGGGCCGGGAGTCTGGATGTCCGGCAAGACCCCCAAAAACTGATAGGGTTAGAAGACAGTAATGGAATCTGAAGACAGACCCGAATTACTGAGGTTTAAAATACGTGGGCTCTTTTAACAAGCACTGCAATGTCGCTGACAGCATCTAAAACTGTCAAATGAAAGATTTCGGTGTATAATTAAAGGTTTCAAATAAAAGATAGGAATACAATATAGATGAAATCGGAGACAACGTGGCCAAAGTTACACAGCCGGTACGTAAACCAGCACTAATATGAGGAACATATACAGATAGCTGGAAATAATGACTGTAGTAACAGCGACATTTATCAAAAAGAAGCCAACAACTGCCCAAGGCCACCAGTAACACCGGACATACAGCCACAGTTCTATCGGGCTCCATAAGCATCGTATTTATTTAATCAGCTCGCACGGTTGGTGGCGGATCTAAACCTCTGCGCAGGAATGTGCATCTACGGGCAGATCGCAGTGTCTATTAAATCAAGCTGAAATTAAGTTATTGTATTTGCAACTTGTATAAAATAAAACTTGAAACGTATGTAGTCGGTATATATTTAGATTACGTTGGTTTCATTTTTAGAAGACAGCCATCAAATACTTTAAAATGACCAAAATTCCTTACTTAGACCGTAGTACAATATTAAAAAAAATAAGGCCAAAGCTGCTAATGATTTATACAGTGTAGTTTTTACAATCCGTTTGACACTTTATTCATCAGTAGAAAGTGTCTGGAATGCTAAGGCGCGCGCGCACACACAGACATAAAGGACCACTCATTTTAAATTAATACATATGCTAAGCGAATGAAGCCATCTCATTAGCTTTCGTTATCAGTCGGATTTTTTTTCTTTGAAAATTATATTCAGGTTTACACCTCAGCCAAAGCATTTGTTTATAAATATTTCAAAAGTATTTCAAACTAGCAATATTTAAATTAAGCCAATTAAAATATCAACAAGCTCAGCTTGTATTTTAAACGAATACTTTTAAAATACCCAATTAAATATTTTAGTTATATATTACTAAACCCTAAAATAGTTTCCAAATTCTCCTTTTCGGTTACAGCAGTTACTTTAAGCGGATTGAATGTGGCTAAGTAAGTGTACTTACTTACGTCCTCAGAATAAGTCAGACGATATGATACCAGACAGTTGATCACGCATACATTTCAATAAAACAAGTGTCTGAAGAATTTATTTAAAAGCATATTGTGTAAAACTGCAGTATTTGTCTGTATTTATAATTAGCATCAACCAGAACAAAGCCAAGCATTGCGGTTACTTGTTCCCGGGAGCCTTCCATGGCGAGCTACGCAGCGGTAAAAGGAAGGAGAAATTCCCACAGCACACACAGAAGCGATTCATTATTACAATAATAAATTGCGAGGGGGCATCGCCAGTTATATGAAATATGGATTCGTTCTTGGAGAGACGGCGCTCAGCTACTCCTTCTGCAGACACGTGGCGTCCAAGGTCTTTTCACGTGGGCGACTCTCTCCTTACCTTTCTTGTTTATTACAAAAGCAACAATAATAATAATAATAAAAAACAAAAGAAGTAGCACCCTAAAGTTGGAAAGTGGTATCTAAACATCAATAGCTAGAAGCTGCCATGGAATGATATTTACAACCCTGAGGAAAAATTTGAAGTCACTGTTGAATTTGTTAAATAGGTTAAAATCTTGGCACAGCGAACATTTCTCAGGAACCAGACCAAAGAACTGTATGAAATGCATTTTGTAAAATTTAAGAAATGGCAATAAATTCCCGAAAGAAGTGGAGGGGAGGGGACGCCTTCCTGTCCAGCTTATGAAGACAGGGCCCAGGCTAAATCTGGGTGTTTCATTATTCATAATTAATTTAATTTGTAAAGTTCCTTATTCGATCTCTTGTTTTGTGACTTAAACTTTTTAAAAACTCAATATAAAGTGCTGGGTACGTCACTTAGCTGCTTTGGTTGGAGTATGAAGAGTACGTGACCCCGGGTCACCTAGGCAGGACAAAATAACAAACGCAATTTTTTTTTAATAATAAAAAAAATAAATACACAAAACGTTTCACTGCAGTAGCCCAGAAAGTGAGGAGTGAGACAGTGTAGTCAGGCAGGTGAAGAGGGTGACATCTGTGCAGTACTTCCTGGATGTCCTAGATGCCCCCCCATCATAAGATGCCCAAGGGGTTAATTACATCCGGGACTCTCACAGTGGAATAAATGAGGCCCTCACTGTACCGTAATAAATTATTTTATTATAGAAACGTTAACTAAATAATTTATACTTACTGAAGTTATTTAACACAACAGGGCATATTAAACAGAAATTCAAACAACTACCAAAATTTACTCCCATAATAAATGAATGAATAGTGAACACACACCAATTGTGCAAATTACACAAGTTAATACAAAAACAGGCAATTATACTGTACATACCTAAGAAAAATCCCAAGTCTTAGGAGGACAGCACTGGTTTTTGGTATTAAACTACGTACAGTCCCATAATGAAGTTGCAGAACAGTGTGTAAAAGTTCTCTCCCCCAACAATGCCCATCTTAACCAACATGTCCTAGTCTCATTATTCAAATTATTCATTATCAAAGTTATATTCAGCAGCAGTGTGAACGAGAGTTGGCCAACAGCCCGCAGGGAGCCGAACTCTCCCCCATCAGGTCTCAGCCTGACTTCTGCACATCTCAAAGTAACGGAAAGAACAGAGAGTCAGATCCACACATCCGCAGGCCCGGCCGGGGAGTGCAGACGTACGCTTCCCTTTAGTGTGATTCCCGACGTCGTCACTCGGCCCCTTCCAGGGTCAGTCGCTCTGCTTGTTAAGGAAGAACTGCAGTGCCTCTTCCCAGCACTCGCGAGGGAAACGGCTGGACAGCTCCAGGGGCTCCAGGCACCGCGCGTCTTTTTGGAGGGAGAGACAAGCCAAACCACAGAGGAGGATAGGGTCACTCACAGACAGCCAGCTGCCGGGATCAGAGCAGGTCTGACGCGCTAAATAAATCACAGCACACCTCCTGGACCGTTCATACAAAGTGGGCCGATTATCGAGAAGACGGACCGAAGCCTCCACAGGTGAGGAATTAGGTAAACGCGATAAAAACCCACCTTCTTTCTGCGATGTCCGGTTTTCCGTGCGGCCCGAACTCTGAGCACAGTCCTACAGGCGGGGAAAAGGAAAGGGAAAGTGACGTAGCACCTCAGCGAGCGTAAAATCACATCTTCCACGAACAGATGGAAGTCGGGTCTCTGATGGTTTTATAGAGAGATGTCACATGGTCACCCAGCTCCAGAGGAAACCAGCCCGCGGGCCGGTGACCGAAAAGGGCGTCATCCCGGCAGCAGCAAGCATGGGATTTCCAGAACGTGTGCGTGTCACCTTCAGTGACGCTGGGTCTGCTGCGCTGACGACAGCGAGCACGGATTTCACACTTGCTTCGGCCGAGGCTGTCACCACACCACATTTCTCTAGTCTGCATATTTGTGCTTTTCAGCCGAGGTCCTCCATGTCGGCACATTAAAGCTGATTTATCCAGGTCTGGCGGTGGCCCAGTTAACTTGGAGAGACAACAGTTTAATCATGGCTAATCTTAGATTACACAGATAATGAAAGGTCAGTGTCAACATCGCCTTAGGATGTGGAGAAGCTGTGTTTTTATTGATCTAGGGGAACAATGGAGGCTTTTGGGAGGAGATGACACCAGCAGAACTTCCCACAAAAAGAAGTAGCTAATAAAATCCACCCAGATAACGGCCAGCTCGCATAAAAGTACGTATATAAGCAAACGCATGCCTGATACACATTTGATCATTAAAAGGTTAGACTATTGCGTGTTTTCTGAAAGAAGGCAAATGATCGAACGCAAAGGGCTTCGATGTGGAGCGTTCGGCAGCAAATTGCAGCTTGATAGCACCCCCCGTAGGCGGTAGGCCAAGTACAGCGTCCTGTCAGGTGACGGGGGCTCTGTGCTGGGGGGCCCTGGCTGCTGAGTGATACACCAACGGCAGATGACAGTGAGTTAGTGCTTCACCTCGAAAATGTGGGCGGTGGGGGGGTGGTGGTTGTGGGCTGGGGGGGGGGGTAATTAGAAACAGACAGAGATGCGGGAACCTGGTCTCTGTGTCACGCGCCAAAATAAAGTGAACATCCAGGGACGTTGGACGAGGTTACGGCGCGACCGGGTCTGAGGACGGGCTGCCACTAGGGAGCCGGTGAGTCCCTCAGTGTTGGGGAAGCTCCCAGAGACACGTGCTGAGCCGGCGCCGTACCTGTATGAAGGTGGCCAGCAGAACGCTGCTCATCTCCTGCTGCAGGATGACCTTGTTCTGCGGGTTGTTGTGGCAGGCGGAGATCAGCGTGGGGAAGAGCACTCGCACCAGCCGCGGCTCGCTGAAGTACTGGAAGGGCAGCTGGCAGAGCTTCTGCAGGACACTGGGCTGCCGGCCGGACTGCACGATGGCCTGCGATGCACGGGTGCGAGACAAGTCAGCCAGACCCCCACGCACATGCAAACCACACAGAATCATCCCCGAGGGTTCAGGGAAAGGTCAGCGTCAGACGCAGAATAGGTACAAAGGGTGGCCACTGAGGATTACTCGCGGTGAGGAGCCGCCAAAGCCCGGCGGCCGGAGTGTCCGTCAGATCTTCCCGAAGCGACGCGGGCGTGACGCGGTTTGCACGCGGACGACGTGTTAAAATTAGCCTGGAAGCCGCACTCGCCCATAACCTGCGAGGGCTGCTGTGTGTTGCCGGCCAATCCACTGAGGAGCAGCCAGGCAAGAGGTGGGACCTTCCTGGGGGGGGCGAGGGGGTGGCGTCATTGCCACTTTAGGAGATGAACAATACCATTAACCGCACCCCCCCGGCATTATACTCACACCATTACATCCGGCTGGCCAACATTATAATCAAATCACACCCAGACTAGTCTGATTACAGAAGCCTGGTGGAGAGGAGCGGGTGTGGTGGGGGTCTGGTGGGTCGAGCGGTACAGTGAGCCTGGAGCCTGGGGGGCCATGGGACAACCTGGAGGTCACAACAGTAAATTGTAGCTGAGTACAAAAACAGCAGCTTTACAGGTAGAGAGGAGGGACTTCCAGCAAAATTGAAAGCAGAAAGCCGGGCTGAAGCTTCAGAAGGAGAGCGATATAAATTCACAAGATTTACAAGATTTTTAAAACACTTTTAACAATTCTCTCCCAATACACTCTCCGTTTAATAACGCACTTTAAGGTTTAAGAGTACAATAAACAAACCGCTAATTCAGGTGTTTATCATTCCAAGGTGAGCCCCATCTGGACCGTCCTACAGCGGCGTTCAAAGCCGGCCCGCCCCGTGCCTCGCTGCACCCAGCCGGAGCCGTCTGGGGATCCCCGCTAAGCTCTTAATCCAGTCGTTTCCGCAAGAAGGTCAGAACCGGACTGGAATTCATCTTTAAGGACATTTTCATTGTTACTTTTTAAAGAACTGGCCTCGAGAATGAGACAAGACAGCCACACTACTTGATAAATCTGACATTCATCAATAGCTTTGTCCATAACCGAGGCAAGGAGACAAATACTGGAAAATGGAAAACAGAAACACAAAGAACTGAACGGTTCCAAAAGTGACAGGATCCAGAACCGGGGTTCAAAGTGCTCGCAAATTGCAGTGGTCGAACCTAATAATGTATAGAGAGTCAGAACTGCGACGCACAGCCTGACAAATCCCCCTGGGAGGTGGGGGGGGGGGTGTCCATCTCTCGCTGATCACCAGCATCGTCGTTACCTCCCAGTTCCTGCCTGCAACAGGAGAACCAGCTCCCAGCGTTCCGGGCGAGAGGCTCTGCACTCAAGCGAGTCGCTCGCCGCTGACAGAGGAGCCCATTCAAAGCCACGGGCAGTAAAAAAGGAGGGCAGGCTTTCGGGCCCATGAATCAGCCCCTAAATTACAGGGGGTCCCGTAAAAGCGGAGCGCCCGAGCGCGGCGGGCCCTCTCTCAAGCCGGGCCGACCCACGCCTCAAACGGGCCGCCGTTTTACAGCCCTCCGTTACATAACCCCTAAACTGCACTGCTGGGGGAGACGGGGGCAGGTAAAGTTTGCATCCTGACACACAGACGCCCCCGGGGGGGGGGGGCATAATGATCAGCACAGGGTGGGCCTGTCCTGCAGAACTGAGATGGAAGTCTATAACACAAGAGAAGCCCCCCAGCAAAGATGGAATAAGAGCTTGGCTTTTATATAAGCTAAGGAACAGTAAGATGTGAAAATGAGTTTATGAAGCTTTAGAAGACGAAGCCATTACATCCTGATGGAAGAGACCAGAAGCAAAGAGCCCCCAACCCAGAGGCCAGAAGCACAGCTGACACGATCATTCGGGGCAGCTCCCATTACCTGCTCCACCCCCCCACCCCCCCCAGGACCCATCAGCTTCCGGCCGGGGGCCACAAATCTCAAGCTCAACAGTGCAATACAAAAGAGAGACCCCCCCTGACGTTTGTATTGGAATAAAGTGGCCAGAGAGCAGAGCCACTGATAAGAGGCAGATGGGGGGGCGGGTGTCGACAGCCCCCTGACAGGAAGTGACTTATCTATGCAGCCCTTCCCACCAACCCACTCAGAGGCTCTGACATGTGTCTCACCGCTGGGCAAGCTCCCCCCCCAAAGCTGTCCCGTCCAGACCAGCAGGGTGTGAGTGACGTGTCCGGTAAAGCCTTCCGCCATGGGCGAGCCTCTCCATGCGAATCTGCAGTGAGCCCTGGCGAGGGTGAGTATAGACGAGGGCAGCGGGCAAAAGGTCTGCAGGACATCCACAGGCCCTTTCGTGAGCCATCGCGGGGGAATGAGCGGAGGCTGGTGGACAACGAGAGACGGGCACATGTCTGTACAGGGCTCCCGTACTTTGCACGGGCTCCCACCCCCATCCCGGGGAAGACCATCGCGGGCTGGATCCAGCCAGGAGACGACGACTGACTGACATGAGCCGCCCAACGGAGACGTGCTGGAGGGTGACGTGTATATCGCTGCATTTACTGATGCCCCGTCCAGCACATGCACACAGTGGGTCCCGCCATGCCCAACCCCACAGCTGACCCCCCCCCCCCAGCCCTTTCTAGGCCTGCCAGTGCTTACATTAACAAGTAACACGCTGAAGCCGCCCCAGATATCCCCTCTAAACATTTATCCTGCTTAACCACCCACCCCCCCCACCCATCAGAGTGGAGAAATTCCAGCAACGCAACACTGTCCAGGACTATCTCTTGTCCCGGGGGGGCTCAGTGATCATAAAAACATTATAAATTGTCTAGTTTTAGAACTAAAAATATGCAGCCTTTGTTATTTATTTATTACTGCATCTTGGGAATATACTACTTCAGCTTAAATAAATAAAGAAAAATCGGTATGCGAAGTTTTAAGTATGTTTTTTTTTTTCCTGAACTTCGAAGTTTCCCTGAAATGTTTCTGCTGCTTAAATGTCAGGATGTTCCCAGCGTGAGATGCCCTCCATCTCCAGAAAGCCCTCCCTCCAGCCGCCCCTGTCCCTCTGCCCTCTGCCCCCCCCGGAGATGCCCGGAGAACAACTGTGTCCGCAACACGCCTTTTTATAAATCAGCGAAGTGAGCTGGAAATGAATAAATACGCAACTGTGCTATTCCCAGCTCGCTCGTTCCGGTAAGTTCTCGCACGCGGACAAAGCCGATTCATCCGTCAGTGCCCCCAATTTAATTACCAGCCCTCATTCAATTATCCAATATAATATGCAAATGAAGTGAACAATGGTGGCGCATGCTAATTACGTACATCAGAATAATTAAATTGGACCGAGGTGGCGTGGGCGGGTGGGGCCAGGCTCGACGTGCCATAAAGAAGAAGCAGATTCTTTGATTAAGGCCACAAAGATTTTATTAGAATCTATAATCTGCCCGTAAATTGCCAAGTGGCCCCCACGCACAAGGACGCTAAGTTTTCCCTCCGGAGGTTGCCACGGGAACAGCCGCACCCTAAGTGAGGAAAGCTGCGGCGGGCAGCGTCGAGGTGACAGAGCGAGCCAATGAGAGCGTCACCTGGGGGAAAGGACCTGCCGGGGGAGGGGCTGAAATGCTGGCAGGCTAGAAGCAAGTGGGCAAGGAGCAGGGCATCGCTACGCATGTGGGCACGCACGCACGCAGCACGCAGCACGCACGCACGCACACACACACACAGCCCGTATATTCCCGTCATTGTGGGGACTCTCCATTCATTTCACCTCTACCACAACCTTAACCATAAGTAACCAAACAAAATACAAGACTTCGGCATTTTTAGTCTGCTCACTGCATTCACAGATTTTTATAACAATGTGGTTCATATTGTGGGGACCTGAAAAATGTTCCCAAAAAATTCTGAATACAAACCCACAGACAGACAGAAGACAGGCAGGCAGGCAGACTGGCTCTATAAGGAGAACTGTCCAATCACGACACGCTTAACCCCAACCCAGCCCTAACCTAAACCATAAGTAACCAACCCAAATACAAGACGTTTGGAATTTTTACTTCTCTGACTGCATTTATAGATCTCTTTTTATAAAATTTAAGTTATGCAAATGGGGCTCTGAAAAAGTGTCCCCAAAAAGTAAGGACATTTCTGGTTTGACTACACTTTGAGGAGTTTTTGGTCCCCAAATGTGATTTATGCAAACCCCCCCCCCACACACACACACCATGTATACCTATCTTTATGGGGACACTATTCATTCCTATGGGCATAACCCTGATCCCAACTATGACACTCTTAACCCCTACCCAGCCCTAACCTTAACCATAAGTAACCAAACAAAATATGAGACTTTTGGCATTTTTAGTTTTTTGATTGCAAAACTGAGGTTATCCTTATGGGGACCAAAAAAAATGTCCCCACAAGGTAGAAAAGAACTGGTTTTTATCACACTGTGGGGACATTGGGACCCCAGAACATAATATAAATATGTCCACAGTAATACACACACACTTAAAATTCAGGTTCATATGCATGAATCTCAGTGAGTGACATTCGGATTCACGTTGCTATGTAGGGCACAGGACGCTCCCGGGAGCCGGCCCGGCATGCGGTGTGCGTGTGGCCGGCCGGCGTACCTGGTTGTCTGGGTGGCTCACGGTGAAGTAGCCCACGCAGATGATGACCTCATGCAGCAGGCTCTCGTCTGGCTGCTGGGAGCAGTAGCAGAGCAGCGAGCTGACAATGTGCCGGAAGGCCAGGGACAGCCCCTCGGCCCCTAGGACAGACTGGACACCCCCCCAGGGGCGTGTTAGTGCGGCCCAGTGCAACAGGGGGCACCACCGGGCGCGGCAGGGGATCACCCAGCTTGCACGGTGGATCCACCAGGAAGGAGAAAATAATAATTGAATAATATGAGGTCAAGTTTTCAGACAGGTGGCACCCCGCTGGGGGGATGGGAGTGAGAGGAGGACTTAATGTTGACTGTAAAACTCATTAAGCGACGTCACTCTGCAGCCACGTGATACCACATTGTGATGGAACCATGATTATATGGCGCACGTTCAATAGTCACCAAGGCTGTAGATGACGAGCATAAAGACTTGTCCGGCCGCCGGCTTTTCGGTACTATACCGACGTTTACTTACGCCCACAATTGGGTAAGCAGATTAGTAGTATGTCTAAAATATTAATGAAAAGCGTGTTGTGACACCCAATAGATAGACATCTGTATAAATTCAGCGTATCCTTGTGTTTAAGTTCGGTATGCGAGGCACGCCATATGCTCCTGCTTTGGTAAATCCTGGAAGCGATGCGCACGGTAGTGGTGGTGAGGAAAGGGACAGCCCAGCAGCCACAGCATCGTTTAATAGAGGAAAATATTGCGGATAGACAAGGCGAAAAAAGATGTTGTTCGTTTAGTGGTTAATTTAAGACTGGCAAGTTTATTAAACATAAGGATACTGAAAAGCTGGCGTCCGGACCGATGCTTACGATTAGCGATTACCGCGCATGCGCATAAATTGGCCATGTAATACCGAGCAGCCAAACTTCCCTCTTAACGCTTTCTTTGAATATTTCTATTTATTTAGCGGATACTTTTATCCAATGCAACATACAGTTTTTTGAGTAAGCAGAGTGCGTCCGTGCCTGGAGCTATCAGGGTTAAAGGCCTTGCTCCGGGACCCACTCAGCCAACCCTCGGATTTGAACCAGCGACCTTCTGATAGCAGTCCTACCCGGATGGGCCACACGCTGCATCCAACAACGTACGGTCATCCCGAAGTCAAAAAGCAGCAAATGGAATCTGCGATACTTCATTCTGGGTCAAAGGGAATGGCTCAGGCTGGAGTGGAGCGTATTCCTGGGATTTGGCCTTTCGGAGGGTCCGCAATCCCCCCCCCCACCTCCCAGAAGAGATGCTATCTGAACACTCACAGGCAGTATTTATTAAACATGTCAAACTTGACAGAGCGACCGAAGGTCAGGAGAGAAGCAAACTAATTGAAAAGGAAAAGGGTGGCATCTAAACAGCTGCATAAACAACAATAACGCCGTGACCCCCCCCGTGCGCGGCCGGAGGCCCGCCCACTGTTTACATGCCTTGGGCCGCCGACGCTCGCTAGCATCTCGCCTCGGAAACACAGCACCATATACATCAGCTAGCGAGCTCCGCTTTATGGCTGCGATGCCGGGGGTGCCGTTATGGCTTCGTTACGTCTGACAGCAGGTACCCCACGCATCCGAGGCCCACGTCCTGTCACCCCTGTAATGTCCACCGTGAAGCTCAGCAGGTTAGTGCTGCCTGTGATCAGAAGGTCGCTGGTCTGAGTCCCAGGGCTAAGAGACAGATGCTACCATAAGGTTTATGAGGAAGGCCCTTAACCCCCAGTTCCAGGGGAATGGCTGACTCTGAGCCGAGACCCCCCCCCCCGGGCTCGCTCCCACCTGTATCTGCGTCTGAGTGTCTCATGGACAGCAAGACGGAGTAGGAGCAAAGAGAACTTCTCCATGAGGATGAATAAAGGGGATAACACTGCCCCTGTCAGAACGCTCTCTCGCTCCAGGGGGCTGCCTGCTCACACCTCTCTCCCGACCCCCCCTGGCAGCGGGCACAGCTTCCGATTCGCTGGGGATGTACGTGCCGCACCTGGAAGGCCGGCAGGTCCAGCAGGGCAAAGGCGTTGAGGAAGCGGAGGCCCTGCAGGGCCACGTGGGCGACGGCGGGGGGGTAGGCCTCCGGGGGCGCGGCCAGGCCCGGCTCAGGCAGCACGCCGTGCAGCAGCACGCAGTACAGCATGTGCAGGACCCCCAGCAGGTCGGTGCACCGCAGCAGCGCCGCCAGGCCCGTGGGCTCCGGCCGCTTGTCGAACACGCTGGGAGAGCTGCGGGGGGGGGGGGAGAGGCACGGGTCAGGAAGGCCGAAAAGCATGCTGGGAAATCCCAGGCAACAGAACGTGACACAGTGAACAGAAGAGGTTCCGAGAGCAGCTCCCCCCTCCCCCACCTGGGGCCCAGAGCTGCCCGGCTGCAGCCGCCAGACAAACCGCAGGCTGTCAGCGCTTCCCCGGGATATGCGGCGTCTGCAGCTCCCGCGCATTGGGGCTGACCGCTGCTGTCCTCTCGCATGTCAATAATGCGAGCGGCCCGCACCCAGCGGCACGCCTGTCGGCTTCGAGCGCGGGGCTCCGGGGACAGGTGGGGGCCGCTGCCGGAGGGGGCCGTATTCATTTCAAACCGGCATGGAAGTTGCAGGAAAGATTATCACTCGCCTCTCGTTGTGCGTGTGATGGGATCCAAGCCCCCACGCGGTTACTGTAGAATCAGAGGTGGAAACACCTGGGTTTCGAAGAGAGATGCTCTTTCTATGGAGTGCAGAGACAGTGCTCTTAATCCGCACCCACTACCCCCCCCCAATCCTCCCATGGAATCTGCTCAACAGGAATGTGGCTCATTCTTACAGTGAGTGGCTCCACAGCAACCCGGCGGGCTTAACACCTGGCTGCCAGTGCGTCATATGGGACATTTAATTACCCCCGAAGAAAATTCAAAGGGGGGTGGGCCGTGATAACACCCAGCTCGCTGGGGACTGGGTGGCACCCACACCTCAGCGGCAACCCCGTCACGGCTGACTGGAAATCCGGGTTATATAAACAGCATTCCCGACAGAACCTGGAAATCCAATAATCACAGTGTGATTTCACAGCCCTATTCCCGAGAGCCCAAAGCCTCCCAGGAGCTGTTTCTCTTTACATGGCCTCAGCCGGGTTGAAAGACCCCAGACATTCAGTCCAGGAAGCACTTCCTCATCCGAAATCAAAGGCAACATGAAGGAAACCCAAACTCCCAATTAGCTAATTACCCGATAAGGATGTGGAAACGTCCCCACCGGCTGCGCACCGTCGTTAATTACGTCGTTAAAATGACGAGGCACATCTGAATGGCACAGCTTCAGGTTCTTAGAGATTCCTCGGAATACCTAGCCCCCCCCCCCCCCCCCCCCCCCCCCCCACCCCCCCCCCCCCCCCCACCACCCCCCCCCCCCCCCTCTATGGAACCTGTCAGCTATTTATAGGACCTTCAAAGAGCCCGCAGTTTTAGAAGCACAGCTCGGATAGCAGCGGCAGTGTGAATGGAGAGGAGGATCAGAACTTCAATTTGGATTTCCTCGAGAATCTGGGGTGAAAGAAATAATAATGAGGTCAGACCTTTTGGGGATCCCCACAGGCTGCAACCCCAGGGCTCATTTGGGTTTGTGACGGGAGGGGTGGCTGGATCCAGGGCGTGAACCAGTAGAAGGACAGATCAATCGGTTCCAGAACATCGTCACCATTGCCTGTCACCACCGCTGAAGACCAATGGACAAGAATGACCATGCGGATACAGATTGCTAAGCCGTGATGGGGATAGGATGCATTCCCCCCACACACCTCATGGGGGTGGCGTGTGGCCCAGCAAGTTAGGACGCTGTGCCTGTGATCAGACAGAAGGTCACTGGTTCAAATCCCAGGATCAACAGAGTAATTTCGCCAAGAAGCCCTTGGGCTAGTCCTTAACCCCATTTGCTCTAGGGACCGCCTGGCTTTCTTAATAATGTAAAGCGTCTGCTAAAAAGATACAATACACATATATTGACAGTACCGATGTATAAGACTGATCTGCTACGAAATATTTCATCAAAATGGCAAATGAGCAAATCTCCTTCTCACCAGTATTAAGAGAGACCAGATAACCGATAACCTCGTTTAACTGATTAGTGGAGTTGTCCGTCTAACACATTTTTCGATGTATTCTCAGCGACACGGCATCCGGCATAAATAAAGATGCTGAATAGCTAATTATAACGATACTCTGAAGCCGCCATGTGTTCCCTCACAGTCGCACTAATTCCCATGAGGCACTGGGACTGAAGGAAGTCCAGGCTGGACGCCATGTTTCCACACACAAGTTTTCTGGAGCGGCGTCATAAACAGCGAGTGTGAAGTTCGCAGGATTCCGAGAAGCCGGCCACGTTATCGGGGGCAGGAGGTGGCTGGGGCGATGGGAGGCCCAGCGGGCCGGGAGCTGGACTGGCGGCTAACGCGGGTCACGGGAACTGCAGTTGTACCCTTGAGCGATATACATCCATTAGCACCCAGAGGGCTACGAGGAAGCCGCCTTAAATCGCAAAGAGCAGCTGTTGGAGCGAATACTACACACGGCAGGATGTGAAAACTTGCAGTCTGTAAAATGGAGTTATGCTAAGAGGACTGAATAGGGCGACTCTGAGTGGGAGGAGGGGGCGAGGCTGAGAGGCGGGGGGGCGGCTCTCTGTCACTCCTGCCCCCACACCCCCTCGAACCCGCTGCCCTTTCCTCCTCCCATCCTGGCCCAGGGACGCCATCAATCCATCAGCCACCATTCACCTGTGACTCTGGCACTTTGCACCTTTCCAACATTTGCCCTTTCCTTAGCCTCCATTACCCTCCCTGTCTCTCTCTCTCTCCCTCTCTCTCTTCCTCTCTCTCTTCCTCTCTTGTTCAGAATCACATCAAGTTTTATTGACACAGTAGAAACAGCAGGGGGTGATTTTAGGTTTTTTTAAGGTGGGGGGGCATCAGAGGGAGTAGGGGCCAACCTTATCATTAGCCAATGGTAAGTTTTGTAATGAATGCTCGATGAGTGACGGGGGAGGGGGCACGTTGGCGGAGGAGGGGGGGGGGCAATCAGCTTTCAGCCCCAGTATACATCCCTGAGAATCAGTTACATACCATAATATCATATCATATATCACAGACCGGTAACAAAGAACACAGCCAAAAAA
>JAODKM010000008.1:20462928-20474796 GCA_026780845.1 Petrocephalus sullivani | reverse complement strand
CCCACCGGCTGCGCACCGTCGTTAATTACGGCGTTAAAATGACGAGGCACCTCTGAATGGCACAGCTTCAGGTTCTTAGAGATTCCTCGGAATACCATCCCCCCCCCCCCCCCAAATGCCCGCTAATTCCGATTTCCGATCCCAAACACCACTTATGGGTATCCATGTCAGTCCGGCATGCCAAGAACAGGATGGGCCACTCATGCCAGCAGGCAAACAATAGGGAGCCTTGACTGCGTCTGAGGCTCCCGGTCACACTCCACGGAACGGCGGGATCGCGGCTCCATGGCTGGCAGTCAGCTGCCCGGCCACGCAGAACACGGCGTCCGGGTGGGACGGTCCGCTCGCCGCCTCCCCCATACGTCCCCAGAGGTCAGAGGTCACCAACTGATGCACGGCGAGTCCTAACGAGGCCGGCTAAGCAGGGAGGGTGGGGAGCTTGAGAGACGGAGTGGCTTCCATGAGATAGACCGTCTCCCTGGACAGATCCTGTCCCACACACATCTGACTCAGAAACTCACCTACCGACTTCCCAATTTACTTCTTAATTACATTTATTTAGTAGGTGCTTTCTCCAAGCTACCTATATTTGTGAGAAAACAGCCTGTCCCTGGAGCCGTTGGGGGTTGAGGGCCTTGCTCAGGGATGAAAAAGGTGACATCACTCTGCTGACCCTGGGATTTAAACCCCAGAAATACGGCTCCTGATTCCAATAAGAATCACGGCTTCGGAAACAAATCCCACACCACATCCCATTTTATCCAGTAGGCTGGATAAAATAAAAGTAAAAAAAAGAACAAAATAGGATGCAAATGCTGAAAATATCAATGCACCATGGGTGAGTTATTATTACATTGAGCTTCTTTTTGAAAAGTTTTTGACAGTGTATTTGGGTATTGTAACAATAGTAGTGTGTGCCGAGGCCCGGTCATCGGATTATATTACATCCTATTTGACACCCAACCTGTTATCGTATCATCCTATTTTGTCTAGTAGGTAAAATAATTTCCGTGTTTCCATGAACAGCGCAATTTCTCTCTTCCAATCACCGTGTCAAGAAATGTAGCAATTGGAGAGGAGACTGGCCAATCAGAAATGAGCTATATCAGTTCTCCAATTGGCTAATAATTGTGGCACAAAAGTAATGACGTGCCAGGTTGAGCGGGCAGAAGAGTGGAGATGCAAGATCACATACTAACAGAGAGCACACGGTAAGATCACATACTAGTGGGAAGATCACATACCAGCGGCGAGCACATGGGAAAAGCACATATTAGCAGAGAGCTTTCAGGAAAACCATACGCTAGCAGAGAGATCACGGAAAAATCTCACGCTAGCGAGAGCGCATCGGAAGATCACGCGTTAGCGGTGAGCTCATGGGAAGATTACACGCTAGCGGTGAGCTTACGGGGAGATGACACACTATCAGTGAGCGCACTAGAAAAATCACACAGTAGTGGTGTGCGCACTGGAAAATCGACACGCTAGCGGTGAGCTCATGGGAAGACGACATATTAGCAGTGAGCTCACGGGAACATGACATGCTAGCGGTAAGCTCACAGGAAGAAGACATGCTAGCAGTGAGCTCACGGGAACATGACATGCTAGCAGTGAGTTCACGGGAACATGACATGCTAATAGTGAGCTCACGGGGACATGACATGCTAGCAGTGAGCTCACGGGGACATAACATGCTAGCAGTGAGCTCACGGGGACATGACATGCTAGCAGTGAGCTCACGGGGACATGACATGCTGGCAGCAGCACATGCAACGGCAGCAGTCAACTTCTCCCAACATGAGCAGGGGATCGATGAATATTAGCCGCATTTCAGCAGCTTGACTCAAAGCACTGTGGCTTGGAGAGGTGGGCATGCGGTCCGGGGGGATCTATGGCTGATGGCAGGAAGAGCCCCCCCTCCCCCACTTCTGTGACATTGCTGTCAAACGGTCAGCCGCCATCACACCGCTAAGCTAAGCTAAGCCATGGCACCGCATGTGAAGCTCAGGCGTGCCGGGAAGCTAGTGGATGCTGGATCATCTTTCACCACTCGATAGCTATGATTCCACCGAGCGCTGCAGGGAGATCTCGCAGCAAAGTCAGGAGGTATACGACGTTTTACAGAAAGCACTCTGTATCGCGGTTACAATTAGGTTAGTCAAACAGGTACAACCTCAACATAATTTTAAGTACATTAATATTGGTTAATGTTTTCTCTCTTCAGACTTATGTCCACTGTTTTACAGTCAGGAGCTAGGCAATATAACTGAACTGAGTATAACAGAGTTATGTGACAAATTTTAACCTTTGATGGACTGATCAACTGGAAAGGAGGACAGAAGAGAGAAAGAGAATGAGTTCAGAACACAGAACCGATCCACAGCCACTAGACCAGCATCAAAATCAGAGCAGAACAAGCAGCCCAACAATGACAGACAGACAAAGAGACAGACAGATAAAAGGTCAGACAGAAAAAAACAGACAGAGAGTGACAGATGGACAGACAGAGAGACAGACAGAAGGAGAGAGACACACAGGCAGACAAAAATAGAGAGGGAGGGAGAGAGAGAGGCAGAGAGACAGACAGAGACTGACAGACAGAGAGACAGACAGATGGACAAAGGTCAGACAGAGAGACAGACAGACAGACAGATGGACAAAGGTCAGACAGAGACAGAAAGAATGAGAGAGACAGACAGACAGACAGGCAGACAGACAGATGGACAAAGGTCAGACAGATAGAAAGCCAGTGACAGAGACAGAGGTAACACAGGTGGGGTGTCATTAGGCCTGGGCGACAGCCCTGGGGGTCCCACTCACCGGCCTGTCACCACGTAGCACAGCCTGCATACGCCGTGCAGCAGGGCCGTTGCCTGGGACAGAAAGGTGGCCATCTTGGGGCTCTCATCCCCGGAGCCCTGGACTGAGAGGAAGCAGGCACACAGCTTGTCCAGGAGGCCCACGTTGACCACATAGCTGGAGAACAGGGCGGGGGGGGGGGGGAGAGAGAGGCACAACAGTCATCATCCACTCCCGCTAACAGTAACAGTAACACTCCCCAAACCGGAAATAGTCAGTAACACAAACCGGGGAGCTAAAGACGTACAGGGAAGCTGTAGGAGAGAGAGAGCGGCACGCAAGTGGGGGGAGGGGGGTATGTGGCTGGCAGGGACACAATCCTCCATCTAAACAAGACAAGCCCGCAGCCACAGAATCAAAGCTGGCTCTGAAGGGGGGCCCGGCCAGTGATATTTATTAATATTTATGATATTTACCCCCCCTCGAGCATATCTGGGTAATCACAGCAGCAGGGCCCCTCGCCAGCCACCCTAACTTACTGCAGTAACGCCCCTGATTTATCAGTCGGTGGCGGCCCTGAGGACCGCTCTCCGGCCGTCGGCCCGCTGGATAACTAATCACGCCTAATTGGGTCATTACTCTGTCTCCATGACTCCTGGTGGCAGAGCTGAGGGGCGAGGATCCAACCCCCTCCCCCATTCCGCCAGACCTGTGCCCTGTCTCCAACCCGGACCGCCAGCACTCGCCATCGCCACCCAGAGGAAGTGCTTCAAATTGCAGCTAATGACAAGTCATCCTTCCCCTGGAAAAGTGACAGTTGACCAAACTCCTTGTAATGACTTTAACCGCTTATACAAGTATGGGAGAGGTCGATCAACAGCGGCCCGGTCAAAAATGCGGCCGTAGTGTGCCACGCGCTTACATGTCACTGGCAGCCCTGAGCCCTTCGGTACACCGCTGGGATCGATCTCAGCTTAAAATTAAATCCCGGTTTCTGAAGAAAATGCGCACTGTTGCATCTGCGCATGCCCGAAGCCGACAGCGTAAAGGTCCTACGTGTTCACACGCCGTGCATTACAGCCGCACCATGGCACGTCACATTCTGGGTTCCTGGGAGCGGGTGTAAAGCACTCATTAATCAGCGGAATTTAGAAACGGCCTCCAGAGACGCGGCAGCTGTGCCGGCTGGGAGACTCACCGCGTCCTGCACCAGCCGGAGCGGACAGGGGGCAGCCGTCTGCCTTTTCTCGCCTGTCCGTCCGGCAGCATACCTCGTTTCATTCGAGGCTGGGATTTTCTCCCTCCGGGATCGAGATCAAAGATTCGGCACAGATTTCCTGAAGTGGACGCTGCCTGCTAGCTTGTGTGACCTTCAGCAGAACTGGGGTGTGGTGTCCCTTCTGGGTCCCATGAGGTTTTGTCAGCAGACATCCCCGAAAGCAACAGCCCCAATCCAAACATGTAGGAGCAGCCTGGCCCGACCTGGCCTGCATGACCTGCAGTGCGGGTCACTCCATAAGTTCCATCCCCCATCCCAAAAAGGAAAATCCTTGGCAGCCAACCAGAGGAGCGTTAATCTCCTACAAGATCTTCTATCCCCTGCTGTTAGCTAGACACAGACAGCCCCAAAGGAGGGGGGGTGCCATTTGTGACGAATGGTGACTGAAATTGCCAAGAGATTCAACTACAAATCTAAAGTTCACCCAATGAAAGATGTTCCACGAAAAAGACATCTAATTTTAAGGAGATATTTTTAGAATGATGAAACGCAGAGGACGCACATCTGCATCGGCAGCCCTGAATTCGTGGGAGAGGCAAGGCAGAGACAAGAGACAGCGGGGCGGCCGTCACAGGAGGTACCTGATGAGGTCCTGGACGCGGCTGTTGAAGGTCTCTCCGGCCTGCGTCTTAGTGTCCGGAGGCAGAGGGAGCAGGTACCTCAGCACAGTGGCGATGGTCTGTAGCAAGCCAGCTGCCAACCCCTCGAACACTTGTCTGGTTAGGCTGCGGCCCGCCGCTGACTTCTCCTCGTCCGGGATGTAGAGCTGGAATGGACATGGAAAGAGAGACTGTCAGGGTTTGGGCAAACTTGGGAAACGGTGAGCCGGGGAACGCAGACGGAGACGGTGAGGAAGGTGGATTTGCCTTCTGACTTTAAGATGTTTACAGGGTCCCTAGAAATAAGTTTACCTCTTATCAGCACTTCACCTTTCCTACTTGGGTATCAGTTGACTTGCACATTTATCAAACTGACCAGATCGCCAGCGATCAACACGAGCTGCTTATTCGTTGACTGCGATCATTTCTGGATCTGGATTTCCGTGTCGGTCCCACTCCACCCCCCGCACATCTAATACCCCATTTTCACCAACGTGGTGCGGGTGCTGGACAATTCCCGTCTGGAGCTGGTTCTGTGCGTTTTAACCGCAGACACTGGCCCTGGGCTCCAGCTCGGCAGCACAGAGAAGGTGGGCTTCAGAAGGTGGTGTGTAACGTCAGCAGAAGTGAGACTGACCACTGTGCCCTTCTAATCAACTGCGGAATCTGTACAACAAAAGATAATACTACTAACTGCCATATCAACATTAAAAATTAATGTTTTTGCAAAAATGTCATATAAAGCAGTGTTTCCCAACCCAGTCCTGAAGGATCCCCAGACAGTCCATGTTTTTGCTCCCTCCCAGTTGCCTGCCAGTCAGCCCATGTTTTTGCTCCCTCCCTACCTCGCAGGGGTTGGGGCGGGAGCAGAAACATGGAGTGTCTGGGGACCCCCGAGTAACGGGCTAGGAAACACTAGTATGAAGGATTCTAGTGGCTAATGCTAATTGGGTGACATCTCCATCAAATCAATGCTAAAAAATAAATAAATCAAAAATGTTACTTTACCCGTCGCCTTGAGAGCATTTGCAGTGAATTATTAATGCTGCTTGATGTTATTATTGCACGACATTGCAGGGTTAAAAAAATAAATAAATAATACTGAGCTGGGGGAGGCGGGTAATCTTCTGAGAAAACACTGGAATTTCCGAGATAAATTTCAAGGAAGTTTTGAGGAAAAAGTTGAAATCTATGGATAGCTTCTCCTGCACAGCAGATGCCAATGCGTGGTGGCTTACAGAGCATGCCCATAAACACGGCGGGAAAAATATCCCACCCCGGGGCTTTTTTGAAACCGGTGGAAACGCAGGCCAGTTCTGCAAAGTCAACAAGCGATTACCAGCCCAGCATCAGCACACGTACCGGCCCCAAACCTGAGCAGGGGAAGCACTCCAGCAAATCAGGAGGATCCCGTTCATCAACCCCACTAATGACACAAATGACGGCTGCAGAATGTAGCCATAAAATGTGCCAACACAGCTGCCATGCTGAATGGCACTGGTGACAAAGCAAATGGACCGTGTACCCATACAGGGGCGCCGTACGCCGCGTGCCCACACGGGGGCGCAGTATTCCGCGTGCCCATACGGGGGCGCAGTACGCCGCGTACCCATACAGGGGCGCCGTACGCCGCGTGCCCATACGGGGGCGCCGTACGCCGGGTACCCATACGGGGGCGCCGTACGCCACGTGCCCATACGGGGGCGCCATACGCCGCGTGCCCATACGGGGGCGCCCTACGCCGTGTGCCCACACGGGGGGTGCCGTACGCCGTGTGCCCAAACGGGGGTGCAGTACGCCGCGTGCCCATACGGGGGCGCAGTACGTCGCGTGCCCATACGGGGGCGCAGTACGCCGTGTGCCCACACGGGGGCGCAGTATTCCGCGTGCCCACACGGGGGCGCAGTACACCGCGTGCCCATACGGGGGCGCAGTACACCGCGTGCCCATACGGGGGTGCCTTTACGTCGATTAGGCGTCAGTAGGTCGGAGCAGCAGCAGCTATGCCCCCTACAGGCCATCATAGCTGGAACACCGCAGAGTCGTGACAAGAGTAACAAACCGTACCCTGTTTTATTATTCATCAGCTGCAGGCAACAGCGCAGTGCTTAAGACTCGCTGTGACGAATCATTTTTGGCCATTTGCCAGGAGCGGGCATGTGAGGGGTGGCTTGGACAGCTTCCAGAATGTAAGGTGAAGCTTTCCAGGAGATGCTCTGCGTCCGTCTGGGCGCCTTGACCCATCTGTCCTGGGGAGGGCATCTTAGTTGACTCTCTCATGTTTGAAGAATGACAACCAGCAAAAAAGCGAAACCAAGATGGACAATGGGTCCATTATTTTCTGGATAGCAAGATACTGACTGAGCAGACAAGGGCCACACGCCTGAAAGTGACACCTCAATCATGTGACCACCGCTTCCGTCTGCAAGTGGGGTTAAAAGTTCAGCTAGCAAGACTTGCAAAGTCCCTCAGTTAAGGAAAAGGAACTGGGGGGGGGGGTCAGGGGACAGAAAGAGATTGGGACTGGGGACAGGAGAGAGAGAGGGACTGGGGACTGGAGCGAGAGAAAGAGGGACTGGTGACTGGAGAGAGAGAGAGAGATAGGGACTGGGGAGAGAGAGAGGGACTGGAGAGAAAGAGAGGGACTGGAGAGAAAGAGAGGGACTAGGGAGAGAGAAAGGGACTGGAGAGAAAGAGAGGGACTGGGGAGAAAGAGAGGGACTGGGGAGAGAGAGGGGGACCGGGGGGAGAGAGAGGGGGACTGGAGAGAGAGAGAGGGGGACTGGAGAGAGGACTGCTACACTGTTTTCACCAATGCTGTGCCGGAGCCAGTGCCGAACTGTTTCCCAACCTGGAAGAGGTTCCGCACGTTTCCACTGCAAAAAACTGGCCCTGAGCCAGACAAAACAGGTCCAGCACATCAGCACAGAAAGGCTGGTCTCTGAAGTGGGATATGTAAAGTTAGGGAAAGTGTGACTGGCTCTCACGGCAAAATCTTCTGTATTCCCATAAAATCTGATCAATAACTGATATAGTTTTGTCTAATATCACCGGTGCCGGCCGTGAAACAACTTGGCAGCGCTTATTATTGGAATAACGTTTTCCACTGAATAAAAAAAGATGTAACAAAATATTGATGAATTAAAAATGTCAGAAAAAAAGTGAATATTGCGGCAAAGTGATCACGAGGCAGATGGCAAAGTTCAATTTCTAAAAGGCTCCTTTGTTGTGAGTAAACCTTTTAAACAACCTTAACCCGTACCCAGCTCTAACCTTAACCATAAGCAACCAAACAAAATATAAGATGTGGCATTTTCAGTTTTTGATTACAGTCAGATTTTTATAAAATTGAGTTCTCTTGTGGAGACTGAAAAAATGTCCTCATAAAGGTGAGAATAACAGGTTGTCATCATCAAACTGTGGGGACCAACCGTCTACACAATGTGGCAACAAACTGTCACTGTTCAGCTTGTGGGGACATGTTTCAAGTCCTCACGATATAAATACTTTTTTTTTTAATCTGTGAATGAAATAAAAAAAATAAAATAAAATACCCAAAAGTATTGTACTTTGTTTGGTAACTTGTAGTTATTGTTAGGCCTGGGTAGGGCTTAAGGTTGTCATTGTTAGAATTAGGGTTATGCCCATAGAAATGGATGGAGAGTCCCCACAATGATAGGAATATATGAGTGTGTATCTGCGTGAGTGTGTGTGTGTGTGTGTGCGTGTGAGCAGATCTCACATGCGTGTCCCCACCAGTAGCTGAAGGGCCAGAGGCTGACAAGTGGTTCTTATTAAAGGTCAGAAAAATTCGAAAAGATGCATAGATGGAAATTCCTGACATTCTTTTGTTTGCTGCATATTTACAAGCTACCTTTCATGCCGGCAAAAAAGAAAGACACTTTTAAATAGAAAACTCCTTAACTTGCCCCGTTTAAACAGCCTTCAGCTCTGGGCGTATCTATTGACCAAAAAAAAAATGGACTACAGCACTATTAAATGTGCCACCGATCAGCATAACCACAGAGGCATGTTTTCTGTTAAACACAGGATCCCCCTCTGCCCTGAAAGAGAGGAAACCCAAGACGGCAGGACGCAGCCCCCGCAAAGGTAATATATTTACTAAACAACGTGGCCCCTGCAGCCGGCTGTGCAGACGGGCGGGAATGCGGTCAGAGGTACCTGGATCTCTGAGTGTCTGCGTCAAGCGTGCGACAGTGAGCTAGCAGGTGAGGGAGGCAGAGCCATGTTCAAACGTTCCTGACACAAACTTCCAGACTAACAGATCACCCAGATTGGGGAATCCCGTTTAAATCGACCATGGGCAGAGGCCGGCATCGGGCGCACACATTTAGGATGTGTGGGGGTGCTGTATGGCTCAGCAGGTTGAGGTCACGATGCCTGAAATCACAAGGTCACTGGGTCAGTTCCTGTAATTGGCAGTGATGTCACCAGTGGGCCCCTGAGAAAGGCCCTCCACCCCCAATCGCTCTGGACCTGCATGCCAAAAAAAAAAAAAGATTGGGGTAAAAGCATGTTAAGTGAATGTCAGGACCCAGGCACTCTTACGGTGAGTTGATGTAACAGGAGGTCCGTCAGGAAGGCGATCTTGTTGCTGAACAGGACATAGGAGCAGTTCGCAGGGCAGGCGAAGCAGGCGAGGGAGTATGTGCTGACAGCCGAACAGAGAGACCTACAGGGCGAGAGGAACAGACGAAAGAGTGAAACATTTACAGACGAACAGCGTCCGTGAGGAAGAGGCCGTCACCGGGAATCATGGCGGGTCACAGACATGGCTACAGACACACGGCAACCGCGAGGAAGAGGCTGTCACCGGGAATCATGGCAGGTCACAGACATGGCTACAGACACACGGCAACCGCGAGAAAGAGGCTGTCACCGGGAATCATGGCGGGTCACAGACATGGCTACAGACACACGAAAACCGCGAGGAAGAGGCCGTCACCGGGAATCACGGCAGGTCACAGACATGGCTACAGACGCACTGCGACTGCGAGGAAGAGGCCGTCACCGGGAATCACGGCAGGTCACAGACACGGCTACCGCAAGGAAGAGGCCGTCACCGAGAATCACGGCAGGTCACAGACACGGCTACCGCAAGGAAGAGGCCGTCACCGGGAATCACGGCGAGTCACAGACACGGCTACCGCAAGGAAGAGGCCGTCACCGGGAATCACGGCGAGTCACAGACACGGCTACTGCAAGGAAGAGGCCGTCACCGGGAATCACGGCGAGTCACAGACATGGCTACCGCAAGGAAGAAGCCGTCACCGGGAATCACGGCGAGTCACAGACACGGCTACAGACGCCCGGCGACCGTGAGGAAGAGGCCGTCACTGGGAATCACGGCGGGTTACAGACACGGCTACAGACGCACGGCGACCGCGAGGAAGAGGCCGTCACTGGGAATCACGGTGGGTTACAGACACGGCTACAGACGCACGGCGACCGCGAGGAAGAGGCCATCACCAGGAATCATGGTGGGTCACAGACACAGCTACAGATGCACGGCGACCGAGAGGAAGAGGCTGTCACTGGGAATCACGGGGGCCTGGTCTCTGCCCCGGACTACAAGGCTTAGGACTATAAGTAACCACCAAGACACACAACCAGCCATCAGCGTCGGCTAGATGCCATAACCTTGTGACAGGCCAGGGAAGGGACACCCCCGCGCAGCGAGGGCACAGAGAAAGTGAATAAACAAACGCGAGGAGCCTCCATCACGGGCAGCAGATAAATGCAGCAGATAAAGTGGCAGCCGGCGCGGCCGCGGCCTTCTCTATCACAGCCGCCGCCACCGTCTCCCCACTGGTACTCCTGTCAAAGGCGGGTTTTAACCAGAAACAGAGGGCGCGTCCTCCCAGGCCCTCCAGAGTGGGAATATGAAGTAGGCCATGTTTATTTAACTCTTAAACATTTTGATATCGACCAGAACCTTCACATCTGCTATCAATCCTCAGCAGAACCTCACCAGGTCGCGTAATAAAATTTGTATGCCCACATCGGAGACGGATGTCTGCCACTGCCGGGAAGGCGGACGGGAATACACCGCTGCCTCGCCGGACGTGGCCCCGTGGGCGGACGCCAGACACGGCGGGCCCCGGGGCCGCACCCGGGGCCAAATCTCCCGGCGTGCATGGGGCCCGTCGATGCACAAACACAGTGAACACCGCATTGTGTTCCGGCCATTGATGGCGGGGAGAAAGACTTATCTGTTGGGTCTTGAAAACTAGCTGGTGCAAAATGGAAGAGGCACGGTTGAGTGGAGAGATAATACAGGGCCCTATTCAGTGAGGGTACAGGAGTAACGTGAGAAGCCCCCCGAACTGTGCATACTGGGCAGTGGACCAGCCCCGGGGCGGCCGACTGATTTGCCCGGAAAAAAAAAGGCACGTTTGTGCCACTCGGCCAAAGCCGGCTTGTCAGCAGAAGGGAAACTCTGCCCCGTCGTGAGATTTCACTGACTGACTAATCACAAAAGGGCCCAGAAAGCCAAAGTAAAAGGTGCCCTCCCTGCCGGTGCTGTGAGGCCCGCCAGTACTCCCCGCCTTCCCGAAAGCGTAGCTCTCGTTTAGTCCCTTTCATAAGGTCCCACCGTGTGCACATACAGCTCGCAGGCTCTATGGGAAACCTACCCGCCGTGTCATTCCCAGCTATGGCGTGCTGGACAGAATTCAGGAGAATGGGACTACAGGCATCAGGGTGAACATATCGCTGCTGGGCCCTGGAGCAAGGCCCCAAAGCCCAACTGCGCCGGGCACACTGGCTGATCCAGGAGCCCAGCGCTGCTAAGCCACAGATTAAAAACCGCACAACTAATTTCTTTAATCTTATTAGGAGAAGAACAGCTGTTGACTGTCACCATGGTGGCACGAGCCCCCCCGTGACGGGAGCTCAGGGGCCCCTCTCTGTAAGCTTGGAGTGTCGGCACTGCACAGACAGGAGCGTGAGGGGCCTTTCTGTGATCATGGAGTGCGAGCACTGCGCAGACAAGAGCGTGAGGGGCCTTTCTGTGATCATGGAGTGCGAGCACTGCGCAGACAGGAGCGTGAGGGGCCTATCTGTAAGGGAGCATGGAGTGCGGGCACTGCGCAGACAGGAAGGTGATAGGCCTGAACTTAAGGGAGCATAGAGAACCGGCACTGCGCAGACAGGAGCGTGAAAGGCCTG
>JAODKM010000008.1:20403270-20417080 GCA_026780845.1 Petrocephalus sullivani | reverse complement strand
CAAAAAAAAGGAGAAAAAAAATTTTTTTTCCCCCCCCAACCAAGTGGGGGGGGGGGGGGGGGGGGGGGGGGGGGGTGCCCTCCTGATATCTACCACTGACATCTGTTTGACTTTATCTCTCTGTACTTTTAACTTATATTTCTTGATAAAAATGATGGCTTTAATGCGCTCACAGGGGATGAGGGACGTGTGTGTGTGTGTGTGTGTGTATACAAGTGTCTCAACAAGTGGCTGCAGACGTGGGGGGGCGTGGGTACGTCCTACCGGTGAGCAGATGACTTTTGGATCCGCACTAAAGCCCCTGCAGTCCTAGCGTATTTGCATGCTCGCAGCCTGACATCCAGCCCCCACGGCGTCCCGCCGCCAGCCCCCCCTGCCCACTGTGATCGCGGTGTGCGGCACAGCTAAACGGTAGCTACCTTCAAGGCGATGCTTATCGGCGTGTTCCTGCATTTTCCTCCTCCTCCGTGCGAAGACCCCGAGCTGTTGCTCCCGGATCTCTCCCGTCCATCCCCACCCTGGGCCGCCCTCGGCCCGAACCTGTGCTGCGCCGCGCCGCGCCGTCTGCCGTCACCGCGGCCGTCTTTCGACATCGGGTGCCGGGTGACTTTCGAAAAAGAAGACGATGCAAACTATCCAGCTACTGGGCGCAGAATGCGGGGCCTATCGCGAAACAAACCGGCTACATTTGTCAAGAGGAGTGGCGGCGAGCGGCGTGACCCGCAAGGCAGCAGGAAGTGTCTGCTTCGCAACCGTGACAAGCACGTCCGGGAGCCAATACGATGCCCGCCGTAGCGCTGCAACCTTGACAGACATTCACTCTGGCCAATAGAATGCCCGCTTTTGGTCGTTAGGCGGTCAACAATCACAAATTAGCCAATGAGAAGAGAAAAGAATGCGCGCGGGGGGGCGGGGTCCGGCAACGTTGGCGGCCGGGAGCTAATGAAGTCTAGACGGCACAGGGCGCCTGATGGGTTCGGGCCTTTAGGAAATGCGGGAATGCCGCAGTGTGCACGGCGACTGGGTTTGTTTGGGGGCGCGTCTATGATCTGTGGGGTCTGCATTTGAAGAACAAATATACAACTTGTAAAACGGAGAAAGTTAGAGGGTTAGAGTTCTATAGAAATGCCTTAGCTCATAGTTTCCACAAAGGGGCAGTATTGTTCAGAGTGTTAATAAAGCTTCTGCAGGCGTTTCTGACTGCGCTACGTACGTCTTGTCTGGTGAATTATTTGTCAATGTCATTTAATTGAATACATTTAAATGCATCCAAAATGTCCTCACTTTTGTGTTTGTTTTACTTTCTTTATTAGTATGCTTTCCAATTTTATTATGCCCTAATTACTGTTTAATATATATTATTGTGACTCAATCAAATCAAATATGTCAATAGGATGGCAGCCAGTCCAGCCAAGTTCTGTAGTTGAAATTACGAAAAATATCTTGGCTATTCTAGCACCTGATCTTGGTGATCGGAGCTGCATAGAGATCGGGGTGCATTGTTAGAGGCCTTGCTCAGGGACGCACGCCTTATCGATCTCAGCTTGCATTCAAACAGCAAGTGGAACTTAAATTAATGGTGTCATTTGGAAGCGGCTGCTTGCGGCTTGTGACGCGGTTCTCCTTCCTCATTGCATCGTAACCTGGGCGCCGCTCCTGCGCTGCCCAGCGCCGACACTCATTTCATTTCAAAAGCAATTCCCCCATTTCAAGCCGCAACAGTCCTTTTAAATCTAGCAAATTGTCAAATTACAGTGGCTCTAGTCAAATTCCTGTCAACATGACAACCTTGAGGTTTAAAGATGCTTTTTGGGTAAGTTGTGAAACTCGTTCATTAATTGCTTATGTGTTATGTTACAATTTCAGTTACTTGTTTTATTTTGTATGAGGTCAGCAGCTAAGAATTTTGTTAAAGACATTTAAATTCTGCTTGTCACTATTCACAGTTTAGTGATGCGTACTTTAGGTACTGCAGTGCTCTCTGTGCCCGTGAGAATAGCTTCTAATGCACAGTCACCCAGGCAGAAGGGCAGGCATGTGTTATATGTACAGTACATTTTTCTGTGCTACAATACAACTTAAAAATCTTTTAAAAAAACTTAGAATCGGTATTTTTTTGTTTCACTAAATTAACTTTTTGTAACAAATGGGAAGTTGTATGTTAGGAAAATATACATGTTGCAATGAAACCTTGGTGTTTCGGCATAGTTGACTATGAGGAACTAATATCTATGATTTTAAGTGGGTGCTAATGACGACTGTCTGAACAACTATTTTAGCCAAAGGCAGAACTCAAAATCAACTCGTTCATTCGGTCGTCTTTTTCTATATTAAAATGCTATTTACTAATACATTAATAATATTTCATGAGGTTTATGGAAAAACCCCTAAAAAGAAATAGTCAACATTTATCCAACACTTCTGTTATTATGTATATGCAATCGGAATTATATTAATAATGCGGAAATACTTCATTAATGGCCAACGAATGCAATTCATTTGGCAATAAGCGTCACGGTTGATTAGAGTAAGAAATGCCCATTTAAGTATAATTTACAACAAAAGAACGCTTGTCCTCGTGATGTTATTATGTTGGCAAATGGACCATAAAAATGAAACGGGGCATTTAATACGCTAGGTATTCATTAAGCGTGCTTTCAGCGTGGTTAGACGCTTCCTGTAATGCTATTCTGGCTGGCCGTGTGACAATCTTGTTAAACGTTTCGCCTTTGATGTTTTGACTATGGTGCATTGTGTGGCCGCTAATCGTACAAAGCAACAGAAAGTTTCAGGGCTGATTTGCATTGAAGGCACCGTCCAGCAGTCTTCCTGTAAGTCTGCGCATTAAAACGTGAAAACTGAAAATTCGCGGGGAGATTTTCACAAACACAGAATGTATCTACGATGCATATCTACATGAATTTGCTGTGGCTTAAATTAAGCTCCAAGGAGGGAGTGACTTGCTGCTAGTTATCACAGATGGGCGATCCTGTAACGGTCACAAAGGCCATTAAATAAATTAAGCCAATATATAACCACCTATTAGCTTTTCTAACTGGGGGGGGGGTGTAAGGCAAGGCAGGTTAGGATGCTTTGAGTGTGATGGAAGTGAGTAGAGTGAGAGTGATGTCATCATTGAGTCCCTGAGCAGGACCCGTAACAGACATTTGCTCCAGGGACTGACTGACCCTTGCTCTCTCCAAAATGTGTATCGCTTTGGATAAAAGCATCTGCTAAATAAATAAAATTTACTTGAGTAATGCCTCACACTCACTCCACACATGGTGTTCAGTCCAAGTTTGATGCCTATATCTATTTATCCTATTTATCCTGGCATAAGGTGATTAAATATGAATTACTTTACAGGACACAGATCTTTGAAAGATTTAACATATATTAAGTGGGCTTACAGATGTGACAAGTGCTTTGTTTCATCAGTTTTTCATTGACAGTAAATGTTTATGCTTTTATATAAGTTCTACGCACCCATAGGATAGGATTGTATGTGAGTATATGCGCTGCCTAAGGTGTCCCCTGTCTTGTGCCCGCTGTGTCTGAGATAGGCTCCAGGCTCCCTGCAGCCCTGCTCAAGATAAGCAGTTTGGAGATGGATAGATGGGTGGATGAGTGGATAGATGTAATTATTGCTATGACCCATTTGACTTGTTTTTCTCCAGGGAGCAGATTTCAATGATCACGTGGGATATGAAATGGTGATGCAGAGACTCTGCGAAGGTCGACGCATGTGCAAGGACGTGGAAGAGCTCCTCAAACTGAGGTAAGGTCCCGCCCCATCGTCGGCGGGCCAGCTGGCCCCGCAAGCTCAGGTGGAGACCCCTGGAAAACACAGCTGCCATGTCTGGCTGCACCTACACAGAGCTCTGGCAGAGGAGAAGTACGGGAAGGAGCTGGTGACCATCGCTCGCAAGTGTGGGGGCCAGATGGAGATCAGGTACATCACACGTGCCCGTGGCTGTACAAGAAAAGGATACCCTTAAGTGCTCAAAGGACTGCAACCCCACACTTTAGTACAGTTATGAGCATTTCCCCCATGTGCTAACTCAATAGACACATTTTTTGACTGTGGCTGCTAAGATGGACATATAGCACGTGGTTATCAGAAAGATGATGTGTGTGTTATGCCCCAACAAGGCTCCCAAATTAGCCACTAAAACAATCTGATGGGTTACTTGCACATGCCAGAGTATTTTAGCTGCAGCAAGCATAGCCCATAGCATGCTGAGGCCCCAAACAATGAGAATGAAACTTAAACACAAATGAAATCATAAAATCGTGTCTGTATTTGTGTACATTTCAGCAGGAGTAATGTCGAACATCAAGAATAATGCATGCCACTTTCTGTCTCTGAAACAGCACGCTGCGAGCATCCTTTGAGCAGCTCAAAGCACGTAAGTCGATACCGGGCCTGAATAAAAAACCCTTCGTGGTTCTCCATCACGATAACCACACCCTGCCCCCCCCCTAATGGTCAACCTGTGCCTCCAGAGATCGAAAACTCCGGGAATTTTCACATTCAGCTGTCAGTGATGCTGCGGGAAGAGATGAAGAGGATAGAGACTTTCCGGGAGCAACAGAAGGAGCAAAGGAAGAAGGTGACCGGCGCCTGAAAGGCCTTCAGTCACACGTTCGACACGCGACACATCTCCCACGGTGCTGTCCAGCATGGACCAGGCCCTCCTATTCCGCCCATTCCTGCAACGCTCTCCTTTCTTTTGCAGTTTGAAGCAATAATGGAGAAAATTCATAAAAATAAGGTGATCTGGTACAAGAAGACCATGGAGGTGAGTCAGCAGAATATCAATGGAGCTGGCGTGGGGGGATCAGACCTCCATGAGTGTTATATGGCCGACTAAGTCTACCCAGCGGCGTGTGCTGCATGAGTCATGGCTGAAACAGGCACCTAAAATAGAAAGCAAAAATCTAGCCAGTGTTTCAGTATCTAAGATTCTTCTGCTTTCTCTTTGGCTTTATGGAGACTAGGCACATCTACTCTGATTGGTTACACATTGATTCGTTAGAGACTCTGATTGGTTGTGCACTGACATAATACGGCTATGCAGCTGTGCATTGTCCATGCAAGGCTATCCTTCCAGCTGTTTATCCTGAGCAGAGATAAGGGATCAGACAATGCCATCTCCATCGTATCACTGCTAGCCAGATATATGGGTCACGTATGGGTCCAAACCATATGTTAATGCATAGGTACGCTGAAGCATTAAGAGTTCCTTTCGCTGGAACTAAGGGGCTCAGCCCAACCTCAGAAGAACTACCCCCATACCATTATCCCTCCTCCACCAAACTTTGCAGTTGACACAGTGTGATTAGGCAGGTGATGTTTTCCTGGCATCTGCCAAACCCTGACTCATCCATCAGCCTGCCAGACAGAGAAGCATGATGTGTTACTCCACAGAACACGTTTCCACTGCTCCAGAGTCCAGTGGCAGTGTCCTTCACACCACTGCATCGCTTGGCATTGCGCTTGGTGGCCTGAAGCTTGTCTGCAGATGCTCAGCCATGGAAGCCCATTCCATGAAGCTGCCGGTGCACAGTTCTTATTCTGGGGTTAATGCCAGAGGGAGTTTGGAACACTGCGGTTACTGAGCCAACAGAACGCTGGTGACTTTTCTGCACTCGGCAGCCCCACTCTGTCACTTTATGCGGTTTGCCACTCCGTGGCTGAGTTTCCGTTGTTCCTAAACGCTTCCACTTTGCAAAAATATCACTTACAGTTGTCTGTGGAATATTTTGCAAGGAAGAAATTTAATGAACTGACTTATTGCAAAGGTGGCATCCTACGGCGATGCCACGCGTCTGTCCAGGGAGCTCCACGGAACGTCCTAGTCCATTAAGACTCCCCGTGGATTGGCGTACTTCATTAATGGGATGGATTTATGGAGTGATTTGTGGCGTAGCAGATCCGATAGCTGCACCCTTTCTTCTAACACCACCTCCAGTCCATCCAGGGACTGTGTCTGCCTTAGTAATGCCCTTATTCAGACAACAGGCTTTCCCAGAGCTGATGTTGCACCCCAAACCACTGGGATGGCAAAGGGTGGCAAGGGTAATATCCCGCTGTAGGCACTGAAGGAAGTGAGCCTCCTCTGGAAATAATGTCTCCTCTACTATGTTTTTTCCCCTAGAGCAGTGTTTCTCAACCTAGTCCTTGGGGATCCCCAGACAGTCCACATTTTCGCTCCCTCTCAGCACACCTGTACCGGGTATTTGGTGTTCTTGATTGGCGGGGAGCTGGAAGGAAGCAAAAAATATGAGCTGTGTGGGGGTCCCCGAGGACTATATTGAGAAACACTGTTCTAGAGTGCTTCTGTGTTACTGCTCCAGTCCGATTTATTATGGAGATACACATGTCCACAGCTTCCACATGTAGGTTAAGTGAAGTAACCACTTCTGGAAAAGAGACCAAACCAACATACAGTACAACCACACTGAGTTCGCACAGAATGACAAACAGAGGGAGAGGAGGGCAGCCCTTCACTTTAGCCATGACCAGTTACTTCGTACAGCCCTCCTTCGCATACCCAGGAAACCTTCTGGGATGTTCTCCGCCTCAGTGATGTCCACTTCCTGCCAAGTTCCCTGCACTTACTCGTGTTGGGACCCAGATTATCCGTGATGATGAGCTACCTGTGAACGGTGCTGTATTAGGAGCAAACTGTCCTCTCAGATGGTTGGCAGAGCTGAAGGGGTCAGCCTGAGGTTACACCTAAACTTGGCCGGAGGCACTTTCAGAAGAGTTACAGAAATGTGTTACACCTGTCAGCAGGAAATGTTATTACCTATAGTTGACACTATAATTAAAACCAAAATTATAATTTTAAATTGGGGCTTATTTGATACAATTTTAAAATTTATTTTACAGTTTATCATCACAAATTTTTTTGTGAAAGTATAGAAATGGATGAGCGTCTAGATTTGACCACCCTCTGTGGATGGTGCTCTTTGTGCAGCCTGCTCCGCTGCAGTGAAACATGCGCCGGCCCCCCGCCGCACCCTCGGCCGATTCCAGCGAGAGGCGTTCTGCCATAAAGCACTTTGATTCCCCTGCAGTCCAAGAAGACCTACGAGCAGCGGTGCCGGGAAGCGGAGGAGGCGGTCCAGGCTGCCGAGCGGGTGGAGGGCGCCTCTAGCGCCACCTCCAGGCAGGCAGAGAAGGCAGGTCGCTTACACATGCTGGGCTCGGCCAGATGGGGCCCCTTTTAAGGAACCCAATGCTGATGCTGGGGAACATTTGATTAGCTATTAAGTATAACCTTACACAAAAAAGTCAAAATTTTTTAATAAAGTACACAATTTTTTTTACAGATGTTTTCCTAATAAGCACTATTACTAGGAGCAGGTTAGAGATTTATGCCTATGTCCATAAGGTCCCATGGTTAACCGAGTAATCGGCCCATCATAAGGCTGCCTCACCTCAATCTTTCCTCACCCCTGTGTCACTTTGGACAAAAGCAACTGGTCCGACCCTTTCGGCTTCGAAGGCTTTGGCTGCCTTGCACTTTTTGACATTTAGTTTTCCCCAAAGCAGAAGCAAGTTGTTTTTGTTCCCAGTTAGCGTTTCATTATGACACTTTCTGTATGAACGTTCCCTTCCTGTCATGAATCAGGTCCAGAGCAAGGCCCGGCAGTGCAGGGAAGCGGCCACTGAGGCAGGTGAGATAGCGCAGTGCGCCATGAGCCGAACACCTGTCCTGGAAAGCAGGATACGGGACGGGGTGTCAGCTTCTGGGCTCGGGGGGGTCCATTCTGCTCTGTGTTCTGTGTCAACGGGCAGGCTTAGGTTTCAAGATTTGAATTTGGAACCACTCGCTATATTGCCGTCGAGAATAGAGAGATGACATTTCTGACTTGCTGCATGGCGAAAGCCCGCTCTTATCCTGCTTTGCATGGCCGTCAAGAGCCGTCATGAACCTCAGCCTGCCAACTGCCCAGATAACCCAATAGCAGTATTTTGTGGCTCATTGTAAGCCTATATACACATAAAAGGCTAAGAGTCTGAAGAATAACCCTTTATTTTTCTCTAGAGAAGCAATACATGTCCAACATCACGCAGCTGGAGAAGATCCGGCAGGACTGGGAGGGCACACACGGAAGCACGTGCGAGGTAGCCCCCCGCACCCCCCACGCCTCACGGCTTCCTGTCTGCTTTGCTCACACTTGGCCCATGTAGGGAGACGATGTTCCTCCAGTGGTGAGGTCCTAGATTTCAGAGAAATCGCACAGGACAGCAGATATTACGACGTGCTTTGTCTGCAAATGTTCACATCATGAATTGTTTTTTTTCTCTCTCGAATGTATAAGTAAAATCATAGAAATACAAATTATACGGTGATGTTTGAGGTCTTTGTCATTTACAGGACCACAGATGTAACGACATCTGCGGCTCCCTTTTAGCGGCTAGATTCGGGCCGGTATCCCGCTCTGCGCTTTCCACTGATTAAGGTCACTGAGGCTCACTCAGGCTGTTTGGGTCACAGGTCTTCCAGCAACAGGAGGTGGACCGAATTAGCTTCCTGAGGAACGCCATGTGGGCACACTGCAACCATTTCTCAATGCAGTGCATCAAAGACGACGAGGTCAGCGGGGAGGGCGTCGCGTGGCTCTGCGGGACAGGGCTCCGTGCCACCGGCGGGATAAACAGTCAAATACGTCGATAAGGAAACCACAGACACTGTAATATTACAATTACATTCTGTTTCGTGTTTAATGTGGCGGCAAAATATGGTTAGAAATCATGGACCTTATGAGAAAAACCTTGCAGAGCTGCATATCGTTTTGAAGCACACTAGTAAATATATAAAAAGCTGTGACTGTCTAACGGAATATGGTTTTACAGTATTATGAGGAAGTTAGAAAGACTCTGGAACAGTGTGATACCACAACAGATAACAACTGCTTCATCAGAACGAAAACGACTGGCTCAAGTCCGCCGGGTAATTACCTACTGTGTCAGTAGTATTATATTACAGAAAACATCATTATAATAATGGAAGTGGTGCCAGCAGTTATGAAACCTTATTTTCATACCTGTCATGTTCCTGGTGGCCAAAATAGAAATGTGGCTCAGCACCAGGTCTTGTGCTTTCAATGCACGAGGCACTAAGGTGGTCTATGCATCAGCAGTGAAGAACTGGGCTAGAGTGTAGAACCTGTTTTTTTCCACAGTATGTGACATCATTTCCTGTTAAACACTTAACAGACCCAGCCTTTGGCACTAACTCTATAAAGTATGAAATAAATACTGTTAAATAGATATTTGTAAGTAATTGCTGGTCTAATTTAGTACACTGGTCTTCTAACCATCAGAAAATAACAATGATACTGTTTCATGAAAAAGTAAGCAGCAATTAAATAGACTTAAGAGCTTCCTTTTTAAATGTATGGAAACTGCATGTTAATGCATTGTGAACTTTCATGCTGTAGTAGTGGAGGTGGCTCACAGGAAGTGTGCTCATTGGACTTCATGCGTGTGTCCCTAGCCCCCATGACCTTTGAGAATTACTGCGAGAGGGATGGGCCAGCCCAAAGCAATGGCACCCCCCGCATGGAAACAGGGGCAGGGGTAATCAAGAGGTCAGAGGTCACTGGCTCTGCTCCCTACCAGTGTCTGCACGTACATATACACAATTCATACGTGTTCGTAAATGTAATACTCTAACGCAGAAAAGTTTACCTAATCATAGACTTAATTTAGTCAATAAAACCATTTCAGATATGCTAATTTGATTAAAAAGTCATGTTAAAATACTCAACGATGAAATTTTATTTTCATCTCTAGGTTTTCTAATCTCTTGCAAGGCAACGGTGGGTCAAGGCTGAACATCGCCGAAGCGTCACAGCAAACGGAACCACCGAGTGGTCAGTCGGCATCGATTACAGATGAGTGTTTCTCAAACCAGTCCTCGGGGTTCCTCTGGTGGTCCCCGTTTTTGCTCCTATCAAACTGGAGAAAAACATGGACTGTCTGGGGGGTCTGAGAAACACTGCTCTCACTGTGCAATCTACAGCAGCATTTCCGCACCTCGCTTTTTGCCACAGCACACTTTCCAGAAGATTGTGTTTTTTTAACCATTAGTGCGCCCCAGCACACCAGTTGAAAACAGTGAGCACCAAGTCATTGTTTGGCCAAGGAATCGCTTCCCAATTAAGCTAACGAATCATCCTGCAACACTGTGGCCAGCATCTGCTAAATGCACTGCTCAGGAAAAATTAAAGGACCACTTTGAAAACGCATCAGATCTAAATGGGGGAAAAAATCATGGTGGATATATATACTGATATGGACTGGCTAATGTGTTAGGAAGGAAGGGATGCCACATTGTGTGATAGAAATGAAAATTATCAGCCTACAGAGGGCTGAATTGAAAGACACCCTGAAAATCAAAGTGAAAAAATGACGTGGCGGGCCAGTCCATTCTGGTGAAATTTCATTGCAGCAGCTCAGAATTGTACTCAGTAGTTTGTGTGGCCCCCACGCGTTTAGGTCTGACAGTGGTCCCAAGGATTTCATCCCAATACCTAATGGCAGTCAAGGTGTCGTTTGCCTAGCCAGTAGAGGTCTGTGTGTCCCTCCATGGATATGCCTCCTCAGACCATCACCGACCCACCACCTAACCGGTCATGCTGAACGATGTTACAGGCAGCATAACCTTCTCCACGGCTTCTCCAGACCCTTTCACGCCTGTCACGTGCTCAGGGTGAACCTGGGCTCGTCTGTGAATAGCACAGGGAACCATTGGTGGACCTGCCAATTCTGGTGTTCTATGGCAAATGCCTTCCAAGCCCCGCGGTGCCGGGCAGTGAGCAAAGGGCCCACTAGGGGACATCGGGCCCTCGGGCCACCCTCGGAAATCGATTTCTGATTGTAGACATTCACACCCGTGGCCTGCTGGAGGTCATTTTGTACGTCTCAGGCAGGGCTCATACTATTCCTCCTTGCCCAGAGGAGCAGATACCGGTCCTGCTGATGGGTTAAGGTCCTTCTGCGGCCCTGTCCAGCTCTCCTAGAGTGACTGCTAGTCTCCTGGAATCTCCTCCATGCCCTTGAGACTGTGCTGGGAGACACAGCAAACCCTCTGACAATGGCACGTATTGCTGTGCCATCCTGGAGGAGCTGGACTGCCTGTGCAGCCTCTGCAGGGTCCAGGTACCAGCAGTGACACTGAGCATAGCCAAAGACAAAACTAGTGTTAAAACAGCCAGAAAAGATGAGGAAGGAAAAATGTCAGTGCCCCCGACCTGCTAGGCCATTCCTGTCTTGGGGGGCGTCTCATTGGTGCCCCTCTAGTGCACATGAAACAGATTAACACCCCCTCTGCTGCCTAACTGACCAAACCAATACCCCAGAAGTTTCATTGACTTGATGTTATACTCTGATTAAAAAGTGTTCCTTTCATTTTTTGAGCAGTGTGTATCTGTGCAGTTAAATTATTCCTAATTAAACTGCTAAATGAGCTCCGTAATGAGTTATAAAGTGAGAAGGAAAGAGTAATGTTTGTCTCTCTAAGGAGAAACCGAGTGTTTTGTGTACCATGCGGTGAGCTTCATTCTAGATTTGTTCCTTCTGTGATCTTTCAGCGGAGTGGAAAAGTCCTCGGTTGTTGATTTGTCTGTTCTTACGCCTCAGCTCAAAGGACGAACATCATGAACGCGCCGGTCGCAGCCGCCAGCAGAGAGAACGAGTACCAAGTCCTGTTTGATTACAAGGCGCAGGTCAGTCGCGACGGAAGTGCGCCGCAACGTGGCTGCCAGGCGTCATGTGACCACTACAGGAGACTGCTGGAGTGGGGGGGGAGCACAGCCCACTGATGCTGGCCTCTGTTCACAGGACCAGGACGAGCTGACGATTCTGAAAGGGGAGCGAGTGACAGTGATTGAGCAGGGAGAGGACGGCTGGTGGGAGGCGGAGAGGAATGGCCAGGTCGGGCTTGTCCCGGGGTGTTACCTGAGCAAAGCATGATGGGAGCCATGGGAGGTGCTATGTGTCACATGGTCCGGGCCCTCCGCTACAGACGTCAGGCTCTCATCTCCCAGCTACAATAACGTGCCTTCATTCCAACGAAGCAACACCTCACACGTCCTCCGATTCGTCCACCATCGACGGCTGCAATGGTTCCCAGTTGTTTTGTCTAATGGTGTAATTTAAACTTCACAACATTTTTGCCAGAAATAATAGCTATGGAAATCTTAGGAGCATCTTAGGGGAAACCTAAATAGTGATGCTAATTTCCTTCCATGCTAAAGGTGTTTTATTTATTTTGTATATTGCGCTGGGGCCCCGCTAGCGAGGTAACCCAACAGAATTACTCATGCAAGGAAAATTTATTTACTGCAAATAAAACAAACCAAAGTTGATCATGGCCTGATACGTTTGAAAACCAGTGGAAGTATGCCTCATACTGTGTGCGCATTACATATATGGCTGTCATACAATCATATAGAACCTCTATCATATTCACATCACATTTTCGTTTCAGAGTTTTCATTTTTCTGACAAATTCATTTAAAGAAACTTTATCTACAACTTCCAGGTACCATTTACAATTTACTAAAGGTAACACGCTACTTTAGAAAGTGGTCTAATCAGTAACCCTCACAAAATCCATATATATGCATTAATTTTTTAACATGTACATTACATATTTTATACACGCGCACACACACATACATATGTATATGCCTGGAAGGGGACCCAGATTTACTCCCACGTGCAGTGGGGGGGGGATTGTAAGAGACGATAACAAGGAGCACTGCTGGTAAATTACAAAAAATCTTGGGGTCACCACGTCTCCCAAACCATCAGATGCAGCCTTCATGCCAACATTATAAGGACGGTATGCCAGAAAAAAAGGCCTTTCCTGTCAGGGAACCACGAACGTAAGCACTACACTACAACTGGAACCATGTTCTGTGGTCTGACGGGACAAAAATCCATCTTTTTTGGCAATAAACATTCACAGGGGGTTTAGCGTAAACAGGAGGATAGCTATAGTGGAAAGATCCTCATCCCAGCTGTAAATGATGGTGGTTCTGTGATGTTGTGGGGCCTCCGAAGACCGTGGAAACCTTCCGGGGAAACAGGAAACTAAAACTGGGCCTTGGGCAATGGCCCTAAGCACATGTACAAGTCAACACAAAGAAGGTGAGCTGGCTTCTGCCACGGCCTCCTGAGTCCCCTGACCGGACCCCCCCCTGAACCCCGAGGGCTGAGCTGAAGAGCAGAATGCACAAGAGAGGCCACACATGTCTTTGCTGAAAATAATTATTTCTCGAAGGAGAATTTGTTTTTCTTCAAATAAATTTATTTCAATGAAAGGTTGGATTTTTCTGTTTTTTTTTTGTGTGTGAGATGAAGCTGCTTCACCAGAAGGTGTTTTTTTACCCCAAACTCGTTTACAGACCTTTACAAGGGGTGCCAATCATTGTGTAAGTATGCGTATATATAAGAATATACGCCACGGCTCGCCGCTGTAAACAGGACAGTCGGGTGACCTTAACAGCCCCTGTGACGTCCACACCAGCCCATATGCCCATGTGACATCAATGACGCCATTTTTAAGTGTATTTAGGTTCCTGTTTTCAGCAAGTTGATTTTACTGATCTGGTAGCATCCCCACCCAAACCGAGGCCTGTGTGGATTTGGAGGGAGACATGGCTGGGATGTGGCTTGCTGGTGATGGGGGGGGGGGGGGGGGGGCTAATGATTATTGTTCATGGGCACCATGAAATTCTTCAGCGAAAAACAGGTGAACATGCCACGTTTGAGGGGGTTTTG
>JAODKM010000008.1:20371113-20394761 GCA_026780845.1 Petrocephalus sullivani | reverse complement strand
AGGCAGCCCCGGCACCGACAGCCATGCCGATTCTACTCCCAGGGGAAGAACTGCCAGTTTGGGGAGAGGTGCTACTTTCTCCACCAGAGAGAGGAGGGCAAGCAGGCGCTGAAGGGCGTGGATAACATGCCGGAGGGCCTGCAGGAGGCGGCTGGTGGCCTTGTGGAGCCAGGCCCTGAAGGTCCCAAGAGCTGTGCCCAGGCCCCTCGCCCACCGCACCCCGGGACGGCTCCGCACAGGCGTGGGCACAACAGCCGGCCGTGCCGCTACTTCCTGTCCGGCTACTGCGCCCTGGAAGACCGATGCCGCTTCTGGCACCCGGACGATTTGCCCCCCGTGGCCGAGTCGAACCCCAGGCCCAGGGAGCCCGTGGAGCCCCCCAGTGTCATTCAGGACGTGCGGCTGAGTGAGCTGACGGGGGAAGTGGCCAGCCGTCTGCGGGACACGGAGATCACCCAGCTGACTAAGCGCTTTCCCGGGGACCAGCTGATTGTCCAGGAACGGGAGGACGGGCAGCTCACCTTCTACAGGTTCATCGTGCGTCCCACGGACCCCGACTGGGTAATCCCTCACCTTACTGTGTATGCATGGGCAGCTACCCTGCTACTCGAATATTGCCAGATTTCCTCATTCATTAATATGACATTACTCCACTTGTCTTGATATTGCCTTCTGTAAAGTTTTAACAAGTTTTCACAAATAGAAATAAAATATTTTTTGCCTAAATTAATATACCTGTCCATTCTCAATAAGGAATTATGTCCTATCAATATTGCCTAATAATGGTGTCAGTCAGAATCACTGATGGTGAAATTCTGAATGCATTTCTAAGATCAGTGTAGCCTGTAGTTTCTGTTTCTCCTCTAACGTGCATCCATCGCTCTAGTCCTGGTAACTTAAGCGAAACGTCTTTACTGGATGGAAGGTTAAATGTGTTTTAAGTGTTTATGCCGATTTGTTTCAGTGCTGTAGTTCCTCTTTTAGTGGTCCCAATAATCCACCTTTACTCTCCTGTAATTGGGCTTCCTTGTTTTATAGGTTTTAGTCTTTGTACCAAATACATATAATTAAAATGATAAGAGGCACATGCAGTATATATGAAGGTCAAAGTGATTTAATGGTCACTGTTGACACACCACAAAGAAATGTCCTCTGCATTTGATCCCTATGTGACATAGCAGTGGGTGGCTATTTCAGCGCCCAGGGAGCAGTGCTTGGGGGCAGTACCTTGCTCAGGGTTCCTTGTGGGTCGGGGAATCAAACCAGCAACCTTTCAGTCACAAGTGCGCCTCACTAACCATTAGGCCACCACCTAGTGGATGTTACATTTTAAATGACGCTGACTCATTGTTGATCTTGCAGCCCTTTGACCTGAAGGACATCCATGTCATGGTCAGCTTCCCGGAGCGCTATCCCCAGGAGGTGAGCAAACGGAGCTCGTACTGTGTTCTTAAAATTATTGCGTGTTCTGATGAGAATGTGGGATACTGACTTCGCTTGTATGAAAACTGCTGCAGGTTTTTACTGTGCTCGTTCCAGAAGACCAGGATTTGCCCTCTGTCATGGGGAGGTAAAAGAAATCTGTTTCTTTCGGTCATAGATGCGTCTTTTGTTTGACAGTATCCAATAAGATGCACTGTTTGTAACACACAGGCACGTATGCAAGGCCTCTCAGGAGTGGCTGCAGGCCAGACACGCCACCAATGAGCTGATGGGCAAGGTGGAGCTGCTGTTTCGGCCGTTTCTACGCTGGCTAGACCGGAACTTGGAGAGGCTTTTCACAGAGGGGGCCCGACAGGTGGGTTTGATTTAATACTTGTTCAGGACCGTGTTTTCACACCTCATAAAAAAAAAATGTAAAAATGATGATCTTTCCCCACAGCTAAAAAAAGACGTAGATGCAGAGCGAGCTGGAATCCAGTTCATCTCCTACCAGCAGCTTCAAGCATCTGTCTGCAAGGAGCAGCACTCAGAGCCCGCAGGGGCCTGCTCCGATGAGGAGGAGGAGGAAGATGATGAGGAGGAAGAGGGGGAGGACAGTGAAACGGGGGAGGCAGGAATGTCAGGCCTCACGCAGGAAGAGGAGGTTAGCGGCCAAGCAGTAGAGAACGTGAGGAGCGCGGCGCCGCGGAGAGGCACGGAGGTGAAGCTGCTGGGCCTGCAGCTGGGCGAGGGCACGGCCACGGTGAGGGCGCTGCGGCTGACGCTGGCGCTGCAGTGCAGCAGGTAGGCGCCGCCCCCCCCCCCGCCGTCTGAAGGCGTGTCTATGGGCCGCTCTCGATGACCCCCCCCCCCCGCCGCGTATAACGCGCAGGTGCAAAGTGACGGCAGAGCTGGCCGTCAGCGAGGGGCGGCCCTGCTCCGCACACTGCGACCGGTGCGACGTGGGGATTGGCGCGGCGTTCCGGCCCGACGTGCTGCACCGGTACTGCGACGTCCTGGGCTACCTGGACCTCAGCAACGCTGTCGCCGTGGACCTGGTGTTACAGGAGAGCGAGCTGATGGTGGGCTGCCTCGAGTGCTCCCAGGAGGGCCCTCTGCAGGTAGACATGATGATGATGATGATCATGATGATGATGATGACATTGTTATTATTATTAGCTATTAAAAGCTTGCATATAGACATATAGACCATTCATTGCAGCGCCTTTATTTGATGATACCTAAATAGTTCCCCATACAAACATTATGGGCACTATGCTCTTAAGGATGATGATTATTATTATTATTATTATTATTATTATAATAAATATGATCTGTCACATTTTCTATATGACGCATAGTGTTACAGTTGAGCTATGCTGGTGGTGTAACAAAGCTGGCTGTATACATAATCTTTCGTCCTGGTTGAGACTGTTACCTGTGCCCCGACTTTTCGCTGTCATTAATACGCTCACATTGCCCGGCTTCCTCGGCGCTCTCTCTCACAGAGCTTGTCCTTCGGACAAAACACGGAAGTGAATTGTCTCCACTGCCACAGTCGGCTCAGCATACTGGTTGAGGGAACGCGGTTCCAGTACATCCAGCCACGCACTCGAATTCATACTGGTGAGCGACTCGGCTGTGTGTGCTTGTGTGCGTGTATGCGTGTGTGCTTGTATGCGTGTGTGCATGTGTGTGTGTGTGTGTGTGTGCGCGCGCGTGTGTGTTTGTGCTTGTATGCGTGTGTGCATGTGTGTGTTAAGGTAGACTACATAAGACTAATCTGATTTGTCCAGGAAATAAGCAGTAATCAATAAAACTTGACAGGAGTATTTTATATAATAACAGAACACGAACGTTATACCTGGGCTAGTGTATGTTTTTAGATGGCATATTACAGTTATGGTGTTGAACGCATCACTTTCTAACGAAAATGGCTTGTTTTAAACACATAATGATAAAGAACATCATTATGTATATAGTTAAACTGAACTTAGTGTTAGCTGCACACTGTCTAACAAGTCACAACACAAATGTAATATCACAAACGCCGCAGTTTCCCTCGCTTTAAGTGCCAAAGGGGTGTTCTCATCTATGTGTACAAGAACCCAACCACTGCTGATTTGACAACAGGCTTAACCAATTGTGTGTAATAGTGAGGCCTGTGCTCCTTGGGATAGGCTGAAGCTTCAGAACAATACTGTACTCGTTATAGGATGGATGGATTTATGGACAGGAAATGCTGCCGCCTTGTCTGGTAAGCACTGCTTTTCTCTTACGCCCCCTACAGGTCAGGAAGAGAGGAAGCAGATGGGCCGCTACCCCAGAGACCCTGCGGTTCAGCACGGGAAGCCCCTGCCAGGAACGGGCACATGCAAACACTTCAAACAGAGCCAGCGCTGGCTGAGGTGCTCACTTCTTTGCATAGCGCTGGCATGCCAGCGTGGCTGAGGCCGACCGTACATTTTGACACGGTGTGGTTTGTTAAGCTCCACTGAAACATCTCTGCCGTACCCAAGGTTCTCATGCTGCGGTCGCACTTACCCGTGTGACCTGTGCCATGACGAGGAGCAGGACCACCCTATGGAGCGAGCAACCAGGATGCTGTGCGGCCACTGCGCCAAGGAGCAGGTGAGCAGCCCTCCCGATCATGGGAGCTCCCTCAGTCCGAGTCCGATGGCCTGTGAGTGACTGGCGCCCTCTTGTGGTCTGTAGCCATACAGTAACGAGAAGCCCTGCATCAGCTGTGGAAGCATGATGACCAGAGGGAGTTTCACCAGCCACTGGGAAGGAGGCCTGGGCTGCAGGAACAAAGTGAAGATGAGCAGGTACTCGACGGGGAACAGCCAGTAACGAGCCAGAGGGACCGGGTCGTGTACCCTGATTGGTCTGTCACTTCTGATTGCTCAGACCGGCCTTAATGTACCTAAATTCCACATGCATAACTGTCTTTTTGCAATTTGTAAATGTATACGATTTTTATTTTCATTGTCAGTAGTTTCTGTGGTCGTTACACAGCTCATTCGCGACCCCACTCCTCTTTTAACAGAAATGATCGTCAGAAGTACAACAGCGCAAAGAAGACGGTGTCTCGGAAGGCGCAGACCGAGAAGAGCTGAAGAGCAAATGATGGATTTCAAATTAAAAGCTCAGATTAAAAAAAAAAAAAAATTAAATCAAAAGTTGAAATTTAAAAGTTCAAATTAAATTAGACTGGCGGTTCATAAACTGGCCTTTGAAATTTAAACAGCCCCCGCTTGGCTCACTGATAACAAGCAGGTGTTTTGATGCCTCAGAGATCACAAAGCGAATGATGTGTAGCTAGAGCAGGAGCTTGAGCTAAATGTCAGCCGCGGGTCCCTTTAAGCACCCTGGATGGCAGCTAACTCCTAGCAGATTAGCGTAATTCCGATTTTGCTGATTTCCACAAGTGGAAATTCCACAGGAAATATTTTTATCCCTCCCGCACTATGATTTCACAGCTCTAATAGGATTATAAATAAAGATAGTCTAAAAGATCAAACGGAGCAGAGAGCCTAACTGGGTACTGTATCCCGAGGACTTAGCAAAATTTACAGCTAGAAGTGGCTTTGAAATTTCTCTTGGTTACTAGTTACATCAGCACTTATCAGCCTTCTTGGACGTACTGAATGTGGATGTAAAACTATATTTGTGATTATTACAAATCATTTGTGAAGACCTCTGTAATGGAGCGAATCTTAAATATAATATGGTCTGCGAGACAATCTTCTGACTCTTACGTATGGTTGATTCTTTTAAAAGATGTCCACTTCATTAGGAAGATCCATGAGATCTTCAGTGGATCTTTGTATACTCATGCCTGAAGCCTTCTGTATCAAAATAAACTGACAGCTTGACACGATTAAGAGATTTATTTTCACATGACCTGTGTGTCCCCTTGTGTAGTGCTGGTACCTCACAGGTCCAGCCTCTTGCCTTGTTCCCACACACTGTTTATTCCTAAGGGTGGTCTTATCCATCTGCATGCTGGTGTTTCTGTGGCCTCGGCGAAATGTCACACGGCCCATGGCCTTATTCATTCACGCCTGACTCCTCAAGAGCAAAGTTGTGAGTGACACAGAGTAATATGTAAATCAAGGCAGCACAGTGTCACTTAATTGCTGCTGCTAAGATTTATCAATGTCATCTGATGTTGACAGAAAACATTATTGATGACCTTATTTTGATGTAGAGAGTCACGACTTGTTTTTTCTTTATATAACCCAACGGGAAACAACAGAGAAAGGAAATGGGAAATCTGTCTGTCCCGGCAGTGATGGGCCTCTCCAAGCCGTGTTCTCCTATCTGTCTGTCCCGGCAGTGATGGGCCTCTCCAAGCCGTGTTCTCCTATCTGTCTGTCCTTAACTCTGGTGGCTCTCTTGGCTCTCTTCAAGAAAAACTGCAAAAATGTATATATAATAGAGACCACACATGCGATGGTTGACATTTTGAGCTTAAACAATTGGGTAAGCTTCATGCCTTTATTGTAAAACAGACTTTTGTAACAAAATACACTTTTCCTTCAGTAACAAATTTTCATAATAAGCCAGATTCCAAATATATTGACACCCCAAATGTAGGTGGAGCCTCCCCAGGTGCGACTGACGGCACCTAGTCTCTTTCTGTAGAGTTTAGCATGGCTGCAGAGGGATCTTGGAGCATTCTTCCATGCAGAACATGACCCTCATGGAGATTCTTGGGTTTCCTCTTGTGTACTGCTCTCTTCAATTGAAACCACAGATTTTCAGTTGGGTTCAAACCTGGAGAATGAGTGGACCATCGCAAAACCTCCATTCTGCGTTTCTGTGACAGCTTCTTTGTTGATCTTGATGTGTGCTTCAGATTATTGTCCTGTTGGAAAACCCAACCATGGCCCAGTTTCAGCCTTCTTACAGAGAAGATTTTTTGGCTAAAATGTTCTAGTATTAAATGAAATTCATTATGCCACTGACTTTAACAAGAGCCCCTGGACCACTGGAAGTAAAACGGCCTCAAAGAGCCACCACCATATTTTACCATGAGGGTGGGGTGTCCTGTTTTGTAAGCAGTTCCCTTTTTTCGTCAGACGTGGCGATGCTGTGCATGGCCAAAAAATCACTATCTCCAATGTTGCTTGGCAAAGTTGAGATGCTGGGATTTGTGTCTTGGACTCAGGAGAGGCTTCATTCCTGTCACTTGTCCATAAAGCTTCTGGTCGAGGAGGTGTCATCTCAGTTGACTTTGAAACAGTGAATCCCCAAGATTTGGCTAAACTTTGCTGTTATGAAACTCTGATCTTCGGGCTCCTCTTTGCCTCTCTTAACATCTTCCTCACTGTGTGTGAGGCAAAATGCAGATGCATCCCCTTCCTGGCACATTTTCAACAGTTCCATGCTTATGAATCTTCTTTATTATAGCCCCGATTGTGCTTGCTGGTAATTTCAATTGAACACATATTTTTTAGAGCCACTCGCCAATCTGTGTAGCTCAATTTGAGTTCTCATTTGAGTTGAGAGCTTTTTGGCTTTACCCATGTTGATGGACGGCAAAAGATTTTACCTATGTGTTACCTCAAATTTATACCCCAGTAAAACAGGAAATGGCCATAGACAGCAGTTCCTAGTCACCAAAAGTTCCTAGACAAGTCTTATATATAATATTCTTCAAGATTACCAAAACTTATGCCACATACATTTTCGACTAGATAAACTATTCTGAAGATCTAAAAAGGCTTCTGCAGGGATTGTTTTTATTAAATAGTCAACAATTTCTACAAACATTTGCGGAATATTAGAATCATTGTTGTATTATCTATATTATATTGATGTTTTGTTCATTGTTTGAAGGGTGCCAAGATTTCTGGAGTTCACTGTAGATGGAAATGTATGTGATGGATCGTGGATTGGAATGAGTCCAACTAAGCTAACCTAGGGTGGGTTTCCCAAAAGCATCGTAGCGCTAAGTAGTTCGTTAATTAACGTGCCTTTCCCGAAACCCTTCGTAGCAAAGTAGTTCGTTATTTCGCTCGTAGATTTGCGAGAGATGCGACCCACTCGTTATTTTCTAAGTAGTACACTTAATCTTGTTCGTTATTCACTAAGATTGATCGCTTTCGGGAAACCCACCCCTTGTCCGTTAAGAAGGAAACGACAGTCAGCAGACAGGTTGATGACTGCCACACGGATACTGACTGTCACAGTGTGTCTTGCTATTAACTTAGGCACCATGAAAGAGCAGTATATTAACAGTCCTGTACCGACACGCTGATTTATACAGACTAAGGTGGTGGATGAAGAGCAAAGCATGATATCATCACTTTGCCTATGAAGCCCAGTGAGGTCATCAGTGAGGTTATTGAAGTTGGTCTTCATCCCAAACTACCTGCAGGTTAGACTGAAGATAAGGACGCAGTTCAGGGGACCTTATAAGGCCAAAGGTTTAAATAAGCCAGCCCTGCCCTTTGATGCTCACACTTTCATGCATGGGCGGTATTAGCCACCCGTAACATCTGTCGCTAATGCAATGACGTTCAAACCCAGTGGCTACTGTGCTACTGCAGTAGATTCTGTTTGTGATGTTTTAGTGAAAGATATTATCTTATAAATATGCAAATATATATCAAATTTGTGTCAATATATTTAATCTGCAGTATACAGGAAGCGATTAAAAAACAATGCATTTCTGGAAGCAAGTACAATACATACTGCTCATGGTTCTCTGTGCGTGTTTCAGAAGATAGGCTGAGAGTTTAAAATAATATACAGATGGCAGGGGTGGGCAGATCAATCCAAATATCGATAGTATCGATACCAACGTTGGTATTGGTATCGGATCGATACTAACGTGATGGGATCGAAACTGTTCTAATTCCTCTTCTCTACACTTCCAAAAGTAGAAACCTGTGCGAACAAACACTGCTCCTCCTCCCCCTCGCACTGCTGTGGTTTGTTGTTCTACTGTCACGTGACTCAGTGGCGTGAGTAGACAGTGCAGAATACTTTTGCTTAGTTATTTGCACTTTATTTACTTTATTTTTCGCAAATAACTGTGTGCACTGTTTATAAAAGCAGACGTGTAATCAAAGGGAGATTTTTTTCTTCTTATTGTTGTTTCTAAATAAGTAACTTGAAGACAGCAATTTAAGTTTTAAAACATTTGTTCTCCAATAATTTATGCAGATTTCACGTTTTCAATTTAGTTCATTACGATAATAAAAAACGTTTTTCATTTTATTAAAAACTTTGCTATAAAATCTGTCCTGAGTTTTAACATGCACATAATGAACTAATTAATTGTGGAGTTCAGAAATCACAAAATCACAAATCAGACTCAACATATTGATGGCCCCTACATAGTACATAAGCTGCTTATGTGAGTAAAAAGTACTTAGTATATTTAAGTACTTCGTATATTTAGCAGTATCGCACACCGCTAACAGATGGTCCCCGAGTTACGATGGTTCGACGTTCTTTCGATCTTAGGATGACGATAGCGTAAAAATACACTAAGTTTCGCGCGGCAGGCAAACGTGGCAGCGTAAGCGGTGCGATACGCGATACGGCGGGACGCAGCCGGGGTGTTCGCGTCCCCCGCCTTGTGAGATGTCTCGCTGTTAGACCGATTAGTGTGCTTTGGCATATCAAAGCCCGCCTCGATTTACGATATTTTCAAGTTACGATGGGGTCTTCGGAACTCAGTTCCGTCCTAATTAAGTCGGGGACTACCTATATATGAATCGAAATGTATTCACAGAAATATTAGATAAATATATCTAATATTTCGTATCTCATTTAAATATTTAATTTTCAGTAAATATTTACGACAACCCCAAAAATGTGGCTCCGTGCCCGCAATTATAATGGACAGGTGACGTGATCCAGATATTTATAGAACTACAGCGTCCTCGCAAATGTTGCTGTCCTGGCTTCGTGTTCTGCCAGGCTTAAATTAATGGACTTGGGCCCGGTGACGGACAACACTGCATTCATTCTAATGTCTGCACAGCATAGCGTGAGGATACATAGGCCTATAATAAGCCAAAAATGTCATTCTACTCGTTTTATTGTAAAAGGATAAAAGAACCAGGAGCGCTTTCATATTGACAGCATAGGTAACGGGATACACACATGAACACATTAAAACAAAACGAAAACACTACAAGAGGGGTTTTTTCTCGTGTAGTGTATTAATACAGGACACATGAAGCCTAAGAGTAAAGTCACATTATGGAGGAACAAATGTACAGGCATTTAAATCATTCTGCCAGGACACTGCAGATATCCACCTGTGAATAGCTAGACAAATTAAAGGTTCGACCAGTCGTCATTTTCCTCTCGTCTGGGCCAAGCCTTCCAGAATCAGCATGAGCAGCTGCATTTCCTGTAATATTGGAAAAAATACCTAAATACATTGCGCTATATTGCCCCCATTTTACAGTGTTCCGGGGTCATCGCCACATTATGTTGTACATAATGTTATGTACAACGTTATATATAATATATTGTGTAGGCCGACATTTTTAACAAAGAAAAACGGGTCAGCTTTATTAGGAGCCCCTAAAAGGACAGGCTTGGCGAATATCTTTAAACAGTTTCCCACCCTGACTTATACGCATAATGCCGCGCTATTCCGACAGACCCAACGCTAATCCATCACCTCACTAATTTTGACTTGGTCTGATATACACAGGTATAGCGTTAATGGGATTTGTCATTACTGATGTTTGCCAGGGAACACAAAATTCAAAAATATATTTTCCTACTCCGTCCCTTTATGGGCTCCGTAGCTTAACGATAAGCAAATAAAACTATTCAGGTACTCAGACGTTTACAAAACAACGACTACTGCTTATTTGACCAACATTACAATTACACCAGTTAATAAAATAACTTTAAAAAACACATAAAACATCATTTAATGATGTGCGTCTGAAGCAGCTTGGGACCAATGAATTAAAATAGAAATATTTGTACTCGCTTGCCTACAGACTAAACACTTAATTACTTAATTACAGATCAATGTTAACGATCATTTACTGCAATAAAAGCCAGGCGAAGTTAATCAGGGGATCGCGCCCCCCTCTAATTTCAGATGATATAGTAATAATAATAGAATAATAGTAATAATCACCAGCATCGCATTGTAATTCGCATTTCGCACGGTACCGGCGCTGGCCCCTTCCCGCCGGCTTACCGGCTCGCCGCAGCAGCGCCTGCCCTCCGGCTGCCTCGCCGCTCCTCCCAGCCCGTCCGCTCGCAGCTCGGCCGGCGGCTCCAGCGGGGCCGCGTCCAAAACGCTCTTCTTACCCATGAAATGACCTGCAGAGCAATGTTAGCACGTCGGGCAGGGCGCTCGGTATTTTATACAATATCTGGAAATAGGAACAAATAAAACCAGAGCCCATACCAAAGACCTGTGAGTGAACGAATGGTTTAAGGATGCATAAGCACCCTTAACACTGCCCTTAAGGTTAAAGAGTTATAAACCCCAAAGAGCTGCTGATTGTGGTTATTATTATTATTATTAGTAATAATAATTATTGTTATTGTTATTATTGTTATATGCTTACCTGTTGCCCAAAGATTGCCCCTTGGGTTCACTTTAATTTTTGAAACTTTATTCCTGAGTTCACTTAAATCGAGACTAGCCGAGGCGCTCACAGAAAGGGTCGGGACGAGCAGAAGGTAGGACAGGAGCACGAAGTGACAGGCGCCGCTCCAGCTGACCGCCGTCATCTTCTCCCGTGGTATAGGCGGCGTGCGGCGGCGATGCCCCGTCAGCCTCCTCGCTCCTTCCCGATAACAGTTCTTGTATAAACAAGGATTCAAGAACTGCAAATGACGGTCATGTAGCGTCTCATACTAGGACACCTGCGCTCCGGCATTTATATGACACGACCTGGGAGGGATTTCTGCCCGACTGACACCAAGTCGCGGCTTTTTTCAGGGTATTCGACGTACATCGGAACTCAGACGAACCACCACCCCCCCCCCACGTGTTGCGGGCGCATTTGTCAGTGTGAGGAATATGCCAGCTTATTAGAATACTCCACAATTAAAGAGGCTTTATAAAAATCCCAGTATGTCCCTACTGGGAGATGAAGTTTATTTCGGATTCACAATACTTTAACAACATAAATGTTATATGTTTATCAGCCTCCCAAAACAAAGAGAAAAAACAAGTTTCAGAGTTTCATACTGCCCGAGTCATAGCAATTATTAAGAGAGAATTTTACTACAATGATTAACAGCTACCTTTTATCTAAGCATAACTAGAAATTATAACTGTTTAAATTCTACCGATATCCGCCCCACTTCGATTTAAATGCGTAGCAATTCTCAGTGTTTAATAAGCGACTGGGGATCCCTAACCAGTGTGCATTTTAATAGACGTAAGTCATAGCTTTTTCTGAAGACCCTATTTACTGCGAAGCAGTGCCGCAGTTAGAAATAAGCACAACATAGACCTAATTTTATGTTACTTATTTAGCACGACACTCAATTCTACAACAGTCACTATCAGTTTCACAGTATGATATCAATTCCGATTTGACAATGCAAGGAAAGTTGCAGATCCTAAGCCTTGCATATTTTTTGCTCTGGGTTTTTTTATTATAACAGCAGCAGCAGATATTTCTAGAAGTCAGTACTGTTCACACTGATGCCCCCACACGAGGGGAGAAACTGATCAGGGTTTACACAAAGTCCAGGAGGTGTCAATGCATTCCATTATCAGTAACACCTGAGCCCATCTGATCTCACGTGGAGAGCTACACCTCCCCCTCCTGAGAACAGAGCCTGCTGGAGGACTCAGCTACTCATGGTGGAGACTGTGCGGGGAGGTGATCATGGCCTCAACTGTTTGCCATGAGCAAAGTTTGCCATTTCAGGGTCCCAGATCCTGTATTGTGTATAAGCAGTACACTACATTAAAACTCATACTACCTGGATAGACTCTGAACTACTGTTTCTCTCCTTGGATAACTGAGTACTACAGTCATCAAATTGAGTTTACAATCTGCTGAAAGTCTCCTAAAGAACAAAAAATAAACTCATCCATCATTAACCCACACCATGGATTTTAAATAACAAAATGTGGTACTTTCTTATTTCCATACCTACTAAAAAGCATCAGCACCTTATTGGGAAAGTCAACCACAGGTAAAAACAATGCAAAAAGCAAAGCAATTTGGTACAACGGAGAATTAAAGCATTATAACTACAAGAGACTTTTGTAAAACAGGTTTTATTCTCAGGGCAAAAGCAAAGATTTCTTTAAACGTGAACTAGTAAAAATGTGGACAAATGTCTTGTCGCTCTGCCTATTTGAAGGTATAGTTACACATTTCACAAAAGCTAACATGGGGATGTGTGTGTGTGTGTGTGTGTGTCATAAACCCTTCAGCATCATCAGATGTTTGCTTTCTTCATTCCCGATGGACGAGCACAAAGAGGCCCAGCAGGAAAAGGACGGCATACTGCAAAGTTAGAGAGGAAAAGGCTCAATCAGAGGGCTGCACTGAGGGTCCCGACCTCGCAATGTTACACCGGGAAAATGTGCCTCCTTACTTTGAATTTAGGATAGTCATTCATCAGGATTGTAACTATTCCAATGTATGGCACAAACCTAGAAGAAAAGGTCAAAGGTTACGAGGTCCATGACTCTTTCTAAATGCAGAATATAACACGAATTTAAGACACATTTGCCTGCATTTATGGAGAATATCAAGGCTCTGAATGTTAAGCGGGTGACTGGCTTCTCCCTGTCAGAGCCGCCTGTCTCTGGGCGCCTTACCCTCTGGCTCTCCCCACCACGTCCTTCTTCTCTAGCCAATGTTGACCCTGCTTATACAGGCCTCTATCGTCGACTGCATTGTTATCTCCTTTGGTCAGGAACTTAATGTCCCCATTCTCTCTGAAAATAATGACAGAAAACTTCATGAGCAGCCCGAAGAGCCTTCAAACCATTATCAGCCACTGCATTGAAAATATACTATTGTACACATGCTATAAACAGCTTGAAAATACTTCCAGAGAACTGTCACGGCGAGAACTTACTTCTCATGAATCTTAAGTACTCTGTGTACTATTGGAATCTCCCTCCCTTCTATCCTGAAGACCACGATCTCTCCAACTCGGATGGGATCTTCTACGCGGTTGGTCAGGAAGAGGAGGTCTCCTCGGTGGAAGGCAGGCTCCATGCTCCCACTATAGGCAGCGGGAGAATCGCATTTCAGTGAAATCAGGCACTACGACACGTTTCTGCGCGGTTTAAAGCGGCATCATGTCAGAGCTCACCTGAGGACGACGACGATGGGACTCTCGCTGCCGGTCACCACCATGAGGCCTTTCCAGATCATCAGGGCAGAGGACACGATCATACCAAAATTTAATACCTGGTAATACAGCTGAAGGGGGACGAAACCATTCATTTCCTTAAATACACTGGTTTTTATTTAGACAGTCTAATACACTCATACATACAGTAATTATGTCACGCAAGGAAAAGAAAAAAAACACTGATGGAAGGTACAGAGGGACATGTCCCCGAAATATTTTATATATCTTCATTCATTTCCCCACAAGAAAACAAGAGTTCTTTTTGCATTAATTTGTGCCCTCAGTCTCGAATTCTCTCCTATGCACTCAAGTACATACATTTCCTATGAACAACCTAGTTACTGGCTAAGTACAACCTAGTTACCGACTAAAAACACTTCAGTGACACGTGTAGCCAGTGAGTTAGAACAGGGCTCCCCACCTCCAGTCCTGGGGAGGGGGGGGTAGAACCCAACACAGTCTGCACATCTGGGAAATCTGTTTCGGATTCTGGCCCCCCGGGACTGGAGGTTAGGGCGCAGCATCATGCCGCGGTACGGGAACGCCGGGCTCGTCACGGCAGTGACTGCAGGGGTGCAGCAGCGCGTTCGTGCCAGATGTGTGTGCCCGAAGGACAAGGACGGCACCGGCCGCAAAGCCCGCTGAGGCACTAGGTGGAGCACATGACCGCTGTAATGAAAATCTAACGCAATATATAATAGATAACTCCAGCTATGGAATAGCGGCCTTTACTTCCGCTGCGCTGCACCCCGCACGAAGGTAATCAGCCCGCCCTGCGAGAAACGGCAAGCGATGCACCCGAGAGCCAGCTTCCTGTACCGTGCATCGCAAAAAACTGCAACCCTAAAAAACTGTACAAAGCTTGGCTGTATCGTAAAGACTACTAAAAGTAACCATTTAATATATATGCCTACTTGGTAAAGTACTGAAAAGGCATCAATTTCCGTAAAATTTTAATAAACATGAAGACTTACACTGCCATTTAAACATGAAGCTGACAGGTACCATGAGATCGAACCTAAATGGCAATGCGTCCTTTATGAAGGTTTGCGGCTATGGCTCCATCACCTTTATCATAAGGAACCACTAGTTACCGTTTCGTGCCATAGGGGATCCTCACAAGCCAGTTGGGGAGTAATAAGGAGACCTAAATGGGGACACCTAAGGGGACAGTGCGAGCACACGGCCACGCCGGTACATGCCGCCTTTCACCTGCACGCAGGATCCGGGCTGCATGGCATTTTGCAGAAGTCAGAGTAGAAGGTTCGCATTAGGCAACGTGTCATAAAGTGCACGCAAAGAGACAAAGCGAGGCGGCCAGCCACCCACCTGGCGCATATTCATCCGCCGCACATCGTCGAGGAAGTCCAAAGACAGCATCGTTCACAGCTTACTTAACCGATTTCACATAAAAATAAATATAACATATGCGATTTGAAAAAGAAAACACCGAATTGAATTTCCTGGAAGAGTTTCCGGTGCTTCGCCTTCGGAAATGACGTCACGGGACCAATGGCGATTGGAGGAGCGGAGTGGGCGGGGCGTCGGCGGTTTGAATGGCGGGTCCACTCCGGATAGAAGACTACCTGCGGTGAATGGGCTTGCCATATGCGTGACAGCCTCCCGATCTCTGCAAGACCTAGGCAATCCCAAAGCCTACTGTGACCGTTATGCTAATATGGACAAGTGGAGGAAAGAGGGAGCGAGAGAATACAGCATCATGGAAGAAAGTGTCCGTTTCGTCTACCTGCAGGGGCAGAAAAGCATCTACTACCTGCTTGCGCAAGAGTAGTCACGATGAAGATGTCAGTCTTTGCCTTTGATGTGCATTGAGCATGGAGACTTTATTTTATCTCTGACAAGCACTTATAAATTTATCATATTCAGTGATTCGGAGGTTTATTTGTCACATTTATTTTGATGTTATGAGTTTTCATGTCATACAAATGCTTCCCAACGTTCACTCTCAGTCCACATTTTTGCTCCTTCCCAGCTCCGGACTGCCTGGCAGTAACATGGTAGTAGTGTGGACTGTTCAGGGGCCCCCGGAGAAACATTGATTTATACTTTTTGAAAGATGGATATTTATTTTAATAATCCTGATTAGCATGCAGTCAGTCACCTCAGCGACCTCAGTATTTTGTCCATTTCCTTGCCAAGTATGTAAAATTGTAGAAGTGGGAATAAAGGCCTCCTCTTTCCTACAGAGAGGAACGCTTTGTTAGTTACTGTAGTTTCCTGCCATCTACACCTCTATGGTCCACATGTCACATGTTACTGATCATGGATTACTGCAAATCCATTACATTTATTAGCTTCAGATAGTATCCCACCTTCAAGTAGAGGTGTTGGAGGGGCATGGATACTCTGGCAGATTCGGGGGCCACTCAGCGAATTCTACTGTGGGGACCCAGGATTTATAGCAATGCCCCTGAAAAGAAATCATTCACTTTGTCTGCCATACCTTCATGTGCATTAATCTGGCAGACATTTTTGTGCAAAATGACGTACAAGTGTGGCAAATAGCATGTTATAACCATACAAAATTGATAACTAAGTTAAAATGAATTTGTTTAGTCAGCTTAGGGGTACAATATCAGGGCAACTACGCTAATCAGTTACTGTTTTTGGTTAAAAATCATCCCTTTCTGGTGAACAGTCGAAACAGACCTCAGTATTATGGAAGCAAGCTTACACAGAAAAGGACAATAAAGATTTGGAAGTTAATGGCCTCTATGTTAAGTGATGTTTTAAAATGTGTATTACAAGTCAGGTGTTCCTGCTTTATGCAAAGTCCTCACTATGTTTTTTATTTCTGTGCCATAAAATCTTTTATCTTTTATTATTTGAGCATGTAAATTAATATAAAAATTATGCCATTTAATATTCAGGAAGCTGACCAAATAACCCGTGATTATGCCATTGTTTCCCAGTCATTGTTATGTTTATGCAGGTACCCTTCCTCTCTCCAAAGAGACGAGTGCACTGACCCCGAGGTCTGCTTCAGAATGTCAGCAGCTCACAATGAGCAGACGTAGCCCTGCCACGGCGCTTTAGCGTGACGCGGTGACCCCCACCTTGGTGACTGGCATGGGCTGGCTTACGCACTGAAGATAAAACGCCCTGAAATGTCAACTGCACGGTGACATTTAAGGGCTCTTCGTGAGTTCTGCGATATCAGTCACCAGTCACACTTCAGTCTAACCAATAAGAATCGGGTTCATAGCAATTTTTTTAAATTGCAAACTGCATTTTTCAAAGGGAACTACTATGTGCTGTACAGTTCTGTAGTTACTTCATTTGGCATTGGCAGGTAATACATTTGCATTTTATCTAGTGAACACTTTCATCCCTGAGGTTAAGGTCCTTGCTCAAGGGCCCGACGGTGAAATTACTCTGTCGACCCAGGGATTCAAAATTAATTTGTGCGTTGGTGCAGGACATTCATCTTAACCTGCATGATATCTTTGGAGTGATGTATCCAGCAGTGTCATCCTGGTACTTTCTTACTGATGTTTCCATGACACATATAAGCAGTATGAATTTATTTACTTAAATGAAAATGAAATGCTCAATTATGAAACTACACACATTGCGAGTGTCTCCCAGGAAATAGAGGGCATAAGGAGGACACCCCCAAACAGGATGCCAGTCAGCCCATTTATTTTTTGGGGGTGGGGGGGGGACCAAACACCTTGCACAGTCCACACACACAGAGCAGAGGTGGCATTCAAACCCTGGAGGTTTCAGGCCACTGTGCTACTGCCTACGATACCCCCTCTCATAACACATGCATGGAAAAACATATTCAAAAGGCATTTGTACTGCATGACTAGACATGAGTCAGAAATGATTCTACGGGACAATGGGACATGATTTTTCTAAAGTCCATTCACTTATGTGGACAATTTAACTCTGCTATAAAACATTTATATACAATGAAAAAAAAAGTGAATAACAACAATAAATTAACCACACATTAAATGGGGACATATAAACTGGAAAATGTACCATTAAATCTGAAAACGTAAACCTCATTTTATGGAAGAAAAGATCCCAATATCACATGCTTGCATATTTAAGTAGAGTGAGTTAAGTACAGTGCTTTCAACAGAGCAGCAACAGGGCCAAAAGTGGGTCAGAATAACAGCTTTCTGCTGGGGCATTAAGTCACTCCACAGTCCTTAGAGCAGAGCTAATCAAATCCCGGTCCTCAAGGGCTGAGCCCAGCTGATTTTCCAGCTTTCCTTTACCTCTCAGCCAGGTGTGAAGCCTCCAGCCAATCAGAATCAGTAATTATTAAACAAATTACCTGGAAGAACTAAAACAAGGCCTGGATTTGGAATCGAGGTCCAGATTTGAAGAGCCCTGCCTTAGAGAGTCAGGCATGTAGACAGGGGCTCCCCCTTGAGGGAAAAGTATGGTGTGCGTCTCTTATGTGAGGATGTTGCATGTTGAAAGGCAGACCTAAAATAGAACAATCAGCAACTCTTCAGATTGGGGGGGCGGGGTAAGATTAAAAAAACAGTCATTAGCTAACAGTTAACAGTCATTAGCTCTACCCAGCATCAAGTTATATTAATGGAATGGTTGATTTTTTTCCAACCGTTAGAGAATTCTGGCCCAGAGATGGAAGATCCACCCTCCCCACACTTGACACCCGGTGTGTACAGATTATAAATTTACCCTTTACAAAACATTCCTGATGTGTATTTCAGGATATATACACCCCGTCTCCCGCATATACAGAGTGACTGTAAAAACACCAAGACAGGCGCGGGCAGTACGAGCCACAACCTGCAAACGTAACGAGAGAGCACCAGTCAAGGAAGAGGCTCAGTGCCCAAAGAAGCTGACATTTCACCAGAGGGTCCTGCGGATGAGACAGAGGACTGAAAGTCAGGGAGAGGAAACCGGCAGCAGTATGCATCAAGGTTACAGTGACCCAACGGGAAATTTAAAAAGCTCCTGGGTGAAAACAGAGGTCGTTAATTGCTGTTTAAATGGTTTTTTGCTTTTGTAAATTGAAAACATATGAAAGTTATAAACGAGATAAGGCTATTCGGCCCATCAAGCTTGCTTGGAGGCAAGATTCAATCCTCTGTAACAACCGATGGATTAAAGCATCGTATTTTGAAACTGCAACTTTAATAACTTAATTACGAACAGTAAAGACCTTTCGCCGTCTTGATCTCTAAAACACGATTTCCCACGTCGTGGCACTTGCTGACTCGCTGGTCTGCACAGTCCCTCGTACTTCTCGTCCCATTTATTCTTAACGCGTTCCTAAAATAAGCCACGGTGTGGGATTTTGTGACACAAGCGAAGGCCTTTTGTCAGAACACCCCGGAACACTGGGGTTGCACTCACTCGAGCCGTCTATTTTAGCACCTGCACCGGATCTCACAGAATAACGCGCACTGGTTCTCATAGTGACCGGAGAGACACTCCAGTCCGGTCCGGCACCTTGTGGAGGTAAACTGGAAACAGTGATATGGGGCCTAGACTCAATGATGGCTGGACACCAGTGAACGGACCCCGATGTTCATGTCGCTGTCCAAGTCAGCACAGGCCAGCTGGATCCAAAAGCAGGCCACTCGAGTTTTCCAAGAGCAGAGACACATGAGCCAATAGGAAGGCAGGCTGGGCACCTCCAGGGTCATGTGACACATGAGCCAATAGGAAGGCAGGCTGGGCACCTCCAGGGTCATGTGACTTCAATCACTATAAAATATGAAAAGAAAGATCATGTTACTGGACTTTCAGTTACACTAACTCAGTTAATGAGAATTAGCACTCTAGCATTAACAACTTTACAAAAAGTAATGTAGCATCATTGTCTATAAACTTATGAGAACTCGCCTTCTACACTACGGCTGGGTGATATATGGACTTTCAATTTTGAATAAGGTACAGGATGAAGCCATACCACTTATATTGATATCCTTTTATTGTGTGTTATAATAATTTTTTTATTCTTTAACTGCATTAATGAATGCAGCATTTTGATAGCCAAACTGGGAATATTAAGACTTAATAGACATATAGTATTCCCTCCTGGTTGTAAACAATGCAAGAGGTTTGTTCGTGATACACAGAACCTCAGAATGCATTGCAAAAAAAATCTAGATATTCAGTCTCACTGGGAAGCTGATCTCTGTCAGAGGCCATGAAACGGTTAATTTTGTTTTAAGAAATGGACAGCTCAGGGGATACAAATAATTAGCAGTATTTGTTTTATTTTATTATAATTATATAATAAATTAGATAATTATATAATATATATAATAATAATAATAATAATATAATTATAAATAATAATTATAATTTATTTTAATATATAATACCTTAAAATGAGAATCTTTCCAGTTACAAAATATACTTTCAATGGCTGGCAGGTTCCTGTTTGCCATTTGCCAAAGGGGATTTAGAATATTTTCTTTGTTCCTAAATGTTCACCTTCTGAGAGAAATGTCGTAAATTGATTAAAAAGGGGATACAGTGGAGGGCGACTGTAAGACTTGTCTGGCAAATTTCTGCGCTGAATAATTATAGTTGTATATTTGCAAACAGAGAAGGAAACACCCGCACTTTAACTTCATTTTGACCACCGACTGCTTTAATAATAAAGTGTCTGTGAAATTTCACATGCGGCTCCGACTCATAACTGAACATTTACCACACTTCCCAGGAAATACCGAGGTACATACCATGCATGGCTATTTGGCTGGGAAATACGGACATATGGCTTTTGCGCCATATCAACCTAAACCCTCTATATAAACAGGAAACTATTAAAGGAAAAAAAAAAACGAATGTTCCATGACATCAATCCTTTTTAGCTTACCCATGATCCCCCTGCCCTGATCTCCCTGCACCTCGGGCGTCTCAGAGCTAGCCGCTCTCCTCCCCCTTCACAATAGTGCCTCCTCTGGATCACCGTCGCCGCTCTGCATCCCCAGTACCGCCTGCCCTCGGCTGCCAGCCTCTCCCTCGCTTTCTCCTTCCTGCCTCCGTAAAGCTGACCGCTCCTGCTCCAGCTCCCTGCGCAGCCTCTCCAGCGCCTCCCTTTCCGTGCGGATGGCCCGGCCCTCCTGCTCCTGCGTCCTCCTCAGCTGCTCGATGGCCTCCCTCTCTCGCTGGAGGACCTTAGCCTCCTGGTCTCTGGTCCGGTTCATCTCCTGCTCCTGGGCCCTCCGCAGTTGCTCCGTCAGCTCCCGCTGCTGCTCCAGAGCTCGCGCCTCCTGCTGCTGGGCTCTCCGCAGTTGCTCCGTCAGCTCCCTCTCTCGTTGCAGTGCCCGGACCTCCTGCTCCAAGGCCCTCCTTATCTGCTCCTGCTCCGACTGCCCCACCGTAATAACCTCGAGTATATCTGTGAGGATCAGCACCCAAAGGAGGTTATTCCTCTCCAATGCCGCATGCAGACCATCCCTCCCCAGCCTGTGTGCAGGACATTGCCCACGCTCTGCATGCATAAAGCCTCTAGGGCTGAGAATCCCACCCCCCTCGCCTCCCATGAACCCCCTCATAACTGCAGCATCCGGCCTCGGTCTGCCAGGCAGCATAACAGCCTCCTCTAGGCTGCCAGACATCTGAACACCACGCTGTCCACATCTACTGGGAAATTCTGTCTACATCTCTATAATGTCTACAGCCGTTTACATCTGCTGCCCTGCCGCCTTACACACGGACCGTACTTCCATGCATTAATTCCCCAGTATGATGTAGTGCACCTGCTGATCTAATGAGGAATGTTTGTTTTGTTATGTAGTTATTCCTGATATCTGAGAATTCTTTGCATGGACTCTCAGGGGGTCCCCATAGAGTTGTAGCTGAAATGATACTAATGCTTTATTTGACATATTGCTCCTAACAAAGCCTCTGACGAGGTACTAACTCACCGGGGAACCTTCCTGCGATGCCACAAGCTTCATCCTGCAGAGATCTCCGCCTCAGGGAGCAGTGCACCATGGGGGCGGCGGCCGCCTCCTCCCAGCCCACCGCGGCCCCGCTTTCGATGCCGCTGTACTCGCTGGGGTGCCATTTGCGCAGATGCTTGTGCAGATGGCTCTCGTTGCGACGATACAGGACGTTTTCCGAGCACAGCAGGCACAGGGCGGAATTCCCATCCTGCCCTTCCTGGTAGAACGCCCATACGGCTCCCTCCTTCTTGGGCTCCGTGCCGGAGGAGCGGGAAGGTCCGTTATGGACCCCACTCGCTGTTCCGGTTCTGTCATCCTCGGTTTTAATTTGCTCCTTTTCGGGGTTATCTACCACGATCGTCAGCATGTCTGCAAGAAGCACAAAACCGTAAGACTGCAGCTCATGCAAGTGCAACAGCAGACGGATGCACCCAACACATTCAAATGGAGATGGATGCATGATCTTTGGAGCTTCAGTTATCATCAGCCCATACACTCGCATAGACTCACTCTTCTGGGTTTCCCCATAATTCCATATTTAGACTCGTTTAGCTGCACCGGGTCTCGGGCCAAAAGTGGCACAACACTTCTTTACCAAGTCTTTTAAAAAAAGTCTCCAGGTGGCGCTTAAGCAATGTCCTAGGACGGGATATTTACATGCAGGGAATTTGTTTAAAGGAATTGGCACGGCGCTATAAATCGGCGTGGCACCATGTCGACTAAGTGCTGCAGTTATCGTCGCCCACTGCAGAGAGCTCGGGACAGAGAGACAGCCCCGGGACAGACACAGAGCCCCGGGACAGACACAGAGACCCGGGACGCGCAGCTGACCCGGGGTGGACGCGCTTACTATACCGGCGCGGCAGCAGCGCTCCGGCACCCGAGCCGCCCGTAGTTTTAAACCCAGGAAAAGAAGCAGAATTTCCGGGACCCGAAAAGACGGACAAGCAGGAACTCCCAGTACCCGCTGCGACAGATCGGGCCGCGGCCGGCAAGCGAGCACCGGCTCCTCACCTGGGAAGGCGGCGGCGGGCACGGCAGAGGCGGCGGGCACGGCGTGCGCGGCCTCCCGCGGGGTGCGCGCCTCCGCTTTCTTCTTCGCCTCCACGTCGGCGTACTCGGCGTGGTGCTTGGAGCGCAGGTGCTTCAGCATGTTGCTGGTGTTGCCGCAGTGCTGGATGGCGTCCAGGCAGATCATGCACACCACCTTGCTGGCGTCCTCGCCGGGTTGGTAGTACAGCCATACTGCGCTGCGCTTTCGGGACGCCATGCCTGCTCGCGAACAGGTCCGAGCTGCCAGCTGTCCGGGATAAATGTGCTGCCCCCTGCTGACGTGGCGGCCACGCTGTCACCCCAGGCGCTGGGAAAAAGAACCCTTCTCGGGGGATGCAAGTAATAGGTTCTTATGAAATTTCCCTCAGCTTAAGTTTATGTCTCAGCATATTATATGGGACACTAAATTAGGTAGACTTTACAGTGTTGGCAAATTTGGTCTGAAGTGAGATTTTCAATTCCAGAAAAGTCTGCACACACATACACACGCATTTACATGTGTGTAACAGTTTGTAAATAAGCTGTGGGGATTTCAGACTACCCCAACACTTTCGTTTTAGCTCATTTTAGGTTTCTAATGGAATACTATAGAATTGGCGTGAGATTTCTTCCATGAGCGTGTGATTAAGGCTGGAAGCCTGAGTGTCACACCACATGCGTGCGAGTCGGCAGCCCATTGCAAGGAATTTTATACTGTCCTCAAGGGTGTATCTCTAGATTCATTTTATTGATGGTGATAAGCTGTTTTGATTTTCCAGCATCATTGCCAACTCTCCTAATTATTCACGTCAATTGTAAGCCAGCTGGAATGACTAATACGTTTATTAAAGAACATAAGAACATAAGAACTATACAAACGAAAGGAGGCCATTCAGCCCATCAAGCTCGTTTGGGGAGAACTTAACTAATAGC
>JAODKM010000008.1:20346586-20356596 GCA_026780845.1 Petrocephalus sullivani | reverse complement strand
GGGCTTCCTCTGCCGGCCCCAGGAGGATGGGCTCCCCCTTTGGGTCTGGTTAGGGTTAGGGCTTCCTCTGCCGGCCCTGGGAGGATGGGCTCCCCCTTTGGGTTTGGTTCCTCCCAAGGTTTCTTCCTTCTAGGGAGCTTTTCCTTGCCGCCGTCGCCATTGGCTTACTCACTGGAGGGTCTTTACGTGGCAGAAATGTAAAGCGCATTGAGACAATGTAATGTGATAATGCGCTATATATATAAATAAATAAAAAAAACGCAGTTTGGGAAAAAAATGGAACAGTGTATCTTCTGTCGAGGGTTTTGATGAGGTGTTTAAAACCCACCGTGTTCCACAGTAGCTAAGGGAGCCATATCCTTGATGAGGGGCACCGGGGGTTTACTTATAACCTCCCGATTTGGCACCAGTACATCAGTACACCCCGGTCATTAAAGCACCATTACACAAACACTTTTCCCTGCTGAAAAAAACCACCATAGACCAGTACAGCTGGTTACCGGCACGACTATAACAATGCATGCTGGTTATATTGTTAATTATCTGTCGTTCGTATAACTGACAGGTCATCACATCCAATAATATCCCGTTTCTCTTTAGATTGTTCGCTTTTATTTCATTTTAATTATTCTGCTTTTATATAAATGTCACATCACGTCACCGTAAGCAGTGTACTGAAATTTACTGGGGTGAAAATAAAGGCCTACTCGACTGGCTCGCATTCGCGTACTCGGAGTAACTCCATCACTATGACAATGCCCCAAGCCGGCAGCAAGAGGCAACTGTGCAAAAGTATTGGGCAACCCTTCTGTAGGCGGGAGGATAAGCAGCACCACTTACACAGTAAGATGACCGATACAAGTAAAATTCAGAGAAAATATAAAGAAGTCACAGGGAAAAGGCTTAAATTAGAGATTTCGTGAATCGATAACGAAATGCGATTAGTCATAAAATATTTTTCATCACCAGTTAATGTTAGAGCATCATGCATTAATGTGGTTAATATAGCAACTTCTGTATAGAAAAAATACATCATATTTTTTTACTCTTTGACTGAAAACCTTTAATTTCACATGATGACACTACGCAAACCGATTTATCTGGTCATGCTCACCTGATGAGCTCATGGTGCCTATCGCAGTGACCATCCGGCCAACCAGGCCAAGCAGAGCATTCGTCGTCTCCTCCATGTGCTGTAGCATCCTCTTCTCCCTCTCCTCAGCCTTCTCATCAGCTCTCTTCATATGGGCGAGGAGATCCGGCGTGTCTTGTGCCTTCCTTTTTCCTAAAACATATTGCTTCATATCACTTTGTATCGAAGTCTAATAAATCACGAATCTCACAATAGTTCCTCGATCCAGTCCACACCTGTAGTAAATATTCCGTGCACTTGATACTTGGTTCAGGTTTGCTGGGAGCTGAGGTACAAAGAAGAACTCCCTGGGGGACCCACTATTACAATATTATATGAAAATTTAGCATGCCAGATTGAGTTACGGCATACTCACACCTAGCCCAGCTGCGTCGCCCACTGGTCTACACTCATTGCGCTTAATGGTCCAGACACGAACACGCTTTCATTAACACTTGGCTTACATGGAGTCAGCTCTCATAGATTTAATTGAGAATGCAATGCAGCGACTTTCATTTTATCGTGCTGTACATATAAAGATCCTGCCTTGTCTTTCACCATCTCAGAGTTTTGAGTGTTGCATCCAGTTGTTCCTGTATACTCATGTCAGCCCAAATATCCAGCACAACCTAAACCTCTGCCATAGACCAAAGTGATATCCCTTCGCCGCGATGTTTCTCGCTACCCTATCTGTGCAGCATATCCGACCCGCTACTGCCAGATCCGCTTCATCTATAGAGTGCAAGTCCACATGAGTGTGCCAGTCACATCACTGACGTTAGGCCCGCGTTCCATGCCCTGACATGGCGAGTGATCACACGGTGCATCCCATGTCCAAGTCCGCTTAACCATGGCTAGGCCCACCTTTTCAAACATGGTACGGCGCAATCACACTAGTCAAAACAAACTGGACTCTGGGAGTCAAATGTGCCCCAACATGATAGGGATCAGTTGGTGTGAGAAGGCCCTTGATTATGCTCGAGAATAAATATGGGTGGAGCCTTCTGTCTGTACTCCGTGTTCATTTTGTTCATATTGGTGCATGTTTTGTGGAGGCTTACGGGCACGCACAAAAAGCAGCACCACAAGAAATCACGTAGTTCAACCGAAACACTATTTACCAAGATAATTATGTTGTCTGCACAATATATGATAAGCACACAAGAAACTATACTGTGTGCACTACAGAATTAGGGTATTGAGCGCTCTACTTAAATCTCGGAACATCTTGCAAAAACACTGTCACACCACGACAAGGGAATATAACTGCAGTACGTATATGCCAACCATGACCAATCGCATCCACAGCCAAAAGCCTAGATCATACGTTATGCTTTCCACATGCACTTTTGGGCTGGGGACAGTCATTCGTGCAGCAGCTCGTGTTCATATTACGTTTGACTGTGGATGCAGCTGGGTGCAGTCAGTGCATGCGTACTGCAGTTACATTCCTGCAGACCAGCAGAGGGCAGATGCCATCTTCTTGGTCTGAATGAGGCTTATGCAAAAGCAGGAAGAGAGAAGGCTTATAGCAACAAGTTTCAAGTTCCGTGTTTAGAGCACAAGAACAATAATGGCCTCTCAGAATGAGCTGCTTTTGTGTCTAGTAGGCCTGCAATAATTTGGTGTTTTTAAAACAACCTTTTTTTGTTGAACTACCTAATGGATGTTTGCTTTGTTTCACAAATAATACAGACAGTAAATGTTTAATATTTACTTATTATATATTATTAACCACTGCCAAATCACATTTCTCATTGAAAGTACCATTCCATTCTTCTAATGAAATATGATGTTTGGGTAGAAATCAATAATAATCAAGACATGCAGACTATATATTTAATCTTAAATATGAGACAAGGTTTCCAGAGCTATTGAAGTTTATCGTTTTGAACGGAAGGAATTGAAAGGCCAGTGTTTACATTCAGCACAATACTGAAATGATATAATAAACCCAGCAAGCTGATCTGCAAAATTGTTGCTGCCACCTATTAGGCATACCTCACCAATCTCGCACGTGCACTGTTGATGCGCTTGGTTTCCGCCGGATATAATTAGCGGTGGGCTGCACCAGCTTAGCGTTAAGTTCGATCATATGGTCGGGTGTAAAGCGTACCTTAAGTCATAAGTCGAAACTAGTTAGTATGAAAATACTGCTGCGTTCTGTGTTGGCTGCACCACTGCTACTTAAGTCACAACAGAGTTAGTAGCTACTAAATATAAGATACTGTCACACAGAATGACGTTTACACCATGGGCAACCAATCAGAATCATAGTCTGATATTACCGCAAACAACTCGCCATTCTCCATGCTTTTCGAATACACATTTGGCATTTAGCCTCAGTAATGTCCTCCCACAGGGGTTGCTTAGTTTTCTGTGATGAAAGACATGTTTAAGTTAGCGATTTGTATTCTCCGTTTTTGTGAGAAGAATTACAAGCAGTGGTAATGGAAACTCGTGATGTGCCAGCCTCAGTGGTGCAATGTAACGGTGATGACACAGGGCAACTTTTCAAGCAATGTTCCGGAAAACTACCGAACAGGTGAGAGAATGGGCAACTCATCTGCTGGATCTGCATAACGCGTTTCTAGGCTGCATCTGAAAGCGCCTTCGGAATGGGGCGGCTTTGCATTGGGTCTCTGAATGCAGCGCAGAAGGATGCAGCCCCTGAATTCGGACACGTGGTATAATGGTTAGGGATAAGCCTAATCAAAGGGTTACTGGTTTGAGTGCCCAAACTGTAAGTACATAAGGTACCCCGAGCAAGGTCCCACCCCCCAAAGCACTGCTCCCTGGCCACTGAAATAGCCACCCCCTACTGTATCACAATGTCACATGGGTTAAATGTAGAGGACACATTAAATTTGTTGTGGAGTGTCAACAATAACAATCACCTTTCATATATATTGCCGTCTGAGGTGGGGGTAGGTTTAAAGGCAAATTTGCTCACTGGGGCTAAAGACAGTGAAACTGCGCGTCATTTGCGGGTGTGTAGGCGTTAAAATGGAAAAGGCAGGCTACAGCCTAACTCACTTCTCTTTGGTCGTGGTTGCTCCTGAGATGGGGCGATTTCTGTAGAAATGCTAGCAAAAGACTCCGGATCCTCAAGGACGACAGATGAGTCTAAGGACATGATTAAACAAAAAAGAAAACGAAAAAAAAGTAAGTGCAATAACAAGCCAACAATCTAAAGTAAGTAGGGCACAGTTCTGATTATGTATAAGTGACAGGGTTATTAAAACGGAACTGGATCATAACCGAAAGCACAACAATACTGCCAATTCCACGGCGGTCCATTAAAGGCATTATCGACAGTCTGTCCTTCTTGGATATGAAGGGGAAAGTCTAATATAAAACGACATTAACTAAAAGGGTTTTTAAAAGACCAAAGTGCGCGCCGCCCCGGCCCTACCCTACCGTGCGCGTCCGACGCCAAAGGCGTGCTCGCCCCGCTCGCGGCCTCCTCCAGGTACTCCGTGGCCGAATTCAGCGCCCCGGTCTGCAGGTCCGCCGGCCTGCAGCCCAGCACGCCGTCGAGGAGGTCGAAGCATTTCGCCAAATTGGACCTCTTGCCCACTTTCGTTTTCCCGTCGCGGTATTCCTTTTTCATTTTCTTTATCTTGTTTATGATTTGCTCCGGCGTTCTCACGTAACCAGCCTTGGCCAGCCTCTCCGCCAGCTCGGCGTACAGCTTACTCTTCCTGCTCGAGTTTTCGAACTTGCTCTGGAACTCAGACGACGTCCAAATCGACACCAAGACCTTGGTTTCCAATGGGGACCAGAGATAGGGCTTTGCAGCTTCTGCAATCGCCTCCATCTTTGTTTCGCGCCTGCAGGAAGTGCTGCCGAAAGATCTCACGAGAAGTCGCTATTGGCTCTCCGAAATGTCGCTGGGTTACGCGATTGCGTCACGTCTGACGTCATCGCGTTTGGATTATGTGCGTCGCGCTGCCGACCGGTGGCATCGCGTTCTCCCTGTTCTTACAGGTTTCAAGTACGTCTGTAGCTATACCTCTTAGAACCCGAGTACCTTGTTTTGGAATTAATATATTAAAAGTGAAAATGAATGGTGCTCGGCCAATTTATTATAAATAATAGCTAAAATGAAAAAGAAATTCTTGGGTACAGAGAAACCTTTTCCTGAAAGGCAGAATGCTGCTTTCAAAGGCTTCAGGTCCTTCTAGACTAGCTCTTTCTCTACACTATAACGATAATCTGGCTAAAAGGAATCAATACTGGACAAAATGGAGGACTAAATTGTATAGATTTTGCAACCTTAAGGCTTTTAAAATGATAAGGGGCGTCCCGTTTCTCCTGCTGTTCCGTTACTGGACCCTTGTGAGTCTGCAGTAGGTAAAGTACGTGTGTGTTTGTCTCCCGCTGTAATAATAATAGGAAAATTCCGCAACTCTTTATGCAGGCTGTATTTTCATACTGGAATGCTGTGCCAGATAATATATCTCGGAAAGATGTATGGTGTCTACCATCTAAGTTTTTTTGTTACAAATAAAGTGAAAACAGTTACGTTCAAATTGATTCATGAAGTCTATGCATCTAAACAGTTTCTTTCTAGATTTGTTAAGGGTGTTGACACCAGCTGATCATTTTGTGGAATTAGTTAAAATTGAATTTCTGGTATCACAGTACTTTTCACAGTATGCACAACTCTTATAAAAATTACAATTATGCAGTTGTCCTAATATTTTGGCACCAGTTATGTGTGGGACAAATATGGCAAGCTGTTTTATATTTAATTCATTTCCAGAGGACGTCACACATTCGGTCCATAGACTTCGGACAGGCAGAATAGTGCAGCTTTCCCTGCTCTGGCCCCTCTTCTTTCCCTATGCTCTGTGCACAGCACACTTACTAGTAAAATGCCATTGGATATTCATTTATTTTCATTGACGATACTGATTAGTATACATAAGTTTTCATATATGGCCACTTTTGTGTTGATACATAGAGTGTTCATGGGACATTCTAGCAGAAATGTACATTATCTCTCCTGGATTGTTTGAATTCAGGTGAAGTGCAGAAACGCAGGTATCAAATAACCCTTTAATATATATTTGAAATACAAGAGTAGCAATTCCAATAAAGGCTATGGGTTTTTAGACATTGACTGGTGCACGCATTATTTTTGGTAGTAAGTTAAAGTTTAACTAAACTAAGCCTTGAAAATCTGGGGGAAGGGACGTCGCTATCAGTTAACCTTCCTCCATTGTCATTTGTTAAGATGCCATCCAAATGTTCTGCCTCTTTAATTACTTTAACCTTTAACATAAATAAAGCCCTGTTAAAAACAACTGATCAGCAGACATCTATTACAGGAAAACCATTAAGTTGCAGATGAGCGATTTCCATCAGCTGACCCCCTTTTATAAACAGTGCTCTCTGTGTCAGGGTGCTGTTCCTGACAGCTCTGGACACACCCCTGGACACACATAAATGGGTGGAGACCTGAGCTCACACAATGTTCAACCCAAAGTTACACCCTTGCTCCAGAGGACATACTGTGTATGTCATTGATGATATAATTGGCCATATTCATGCTCTTTCACCAGTTTCTGGCCATCATGTCCAAATCCAAAGAGTCATATGGTCGGAAGTCATAGGTTAATTCAGTAGGCTCTCTGAGTATACTGCATCATTGGAGCGCTTCCAGCTCATGCTTCAACAGAAGTAACATTACAGTTCCTTCATGTGAAATAGTGAACATGATTAATTGATTTTTGACACACCACAGCACACAGTGCACAACGATAAAATGTGTCCTCTGCTTTTAACCCATATGTGACATTGTGACATAGCAGTGGGCAGCTATTGTTTAGATGTCAGGTATATTGAAAATGAAGTGGAGTAACTTTAAGACCTAGTATGTTACGATGCCTAAAACCTACAATGAAATATAATATTCTGTAAGTTTTGTTGACTTTATTTGGCTTTGCATTTCAAGATGTCAGTGAAATATATGTGCATTGTTTCTATAGTTGCATTATTTGAGTGTCTCATTATAGTCTACATTCTGCAAAGTGATGTTTTTCAAGCTCTGTCCCAACAACCCTATTACCACATTGTTAGGCCTGTTACTGGTGTTTAATTTATAAAAATAGACAAAATAGTATAACAAATGCAACACCTTATCTTTTGAACTAGCAAAAGGTATTAATAATTACATGTTAAATAAAATTGATCATAAAAAATGTCATGCTTTGCACAAAAATAATGTATGACCATTGCCTAATAATCTGTCACACTGCATACATTTAGAAATAAATCTTAAGATTTAAAATTTATCATCTCTAAATTTGATAGATCTTTGCAGTAGCCTGTGTACAATTAAAACAAGTAAAAATCTGCAGGTATTTTTTATCAATAATTATTTACAGAATTATTATAGGTTTTGTAATAGGGTTGGCAGGTCTCCCATACTAGGGTCTAAAAATATTGAAGAAAAGTATTCAAGAAAAAACACAGATGGGGAAAATATAGTACAAAATATAGGCCTGAATACAGTGTTTAACAATAACTTTATTAATTTTCTCTCTCCTCATACCTGTCATAAAGTAAGGTAAAAAAAAAAAACTGTCACATCATTATTTATATATTAACTAGAATAAATAACTTTAATCTTTAAAAATATTTACCTTCTAAAAATGTAGCTGTCTGGTGCATGTAAAAAGAATGACAGCAGACTATTAAATGAGGGTTTAATAATCTTCACTGTACCTAGATCCTAGGTGAGCATATTTTCATGTCAGAAGCATAATAAACGCTTCCAGGGGGCCACTGCTGCTGTCAAACAGTGGCGAGTCTGCTGACGGGGAAGAAGTTTAGAGGCTGGCCGAGCGGAGTTCCGCAAACTACCTGGCTCTCGACACCAAGAAGAGCAAAGAATTAGTAATGGGCTGCAGGAAATTCAGATACGGGCCGCACCTCCCGATCCACATAAATGGGCCCAGCTGATCAAGTTGCCAGTTTCAGGATTCTCAGAATACACGTGGCATGGGAGCTCTCATGGTCTGAGGACTCCTCTGCTCTAATCAGCAAGGCAGGGCAGCGCGGTTATTTCCTGAGCAGGGTACAAAGCCACAGCAGTGCCAAACTGCCACCACAGTTCTTGCTTAAGTTCTATAAGGTCCCCACAGAGAGCTTCCTGACAGACCGCACCGCTGCCTGGTCCTCCACTCGCTCCGCTACTCACCCGGAAGCCCTTCCCACGCACAGCCAAGGCAGCCGAACACATCGCCGGGCTACCGCTCTGCCTCAGATCCCCTCTGCCATCAGACACATGAGCATGCGTGCCCTCTCAGCCAGACCCTGAAACAGCTTCCGCCCCATAACCATCACCAGGCCCCCCTGTAACACTGAGGCCGCTGTGACTGACTAACCCTTTGCACTGTTATTACAGCACCTTAAATTTCGGAAAACTACAATGCAAACCTTCATATCTGTACACAGCACCAGTCACACCTGCTTTTAATGCATTAGTCTTATTTTAGCTATGTTATGCCCTTATAGTAAAAAGCCTCAAAGTAATGAATACATATAAGATATCGTAACGACCAAGAGAATTGCTCAACATCTCAAACTTAACTTTTTTTTTTTTTATTGGGTTGAATTTTTGAATGGGTTGGAGTTCTGAAGTAGTAATCCACAAGGGGTGCAGTGTCATCTTCTGTATTCTAAAGCTGTAAGCACAGACCCGGATGAACGTCACACTTCAAATTGCAGCATTTCCAAATGACCCCCAGCCTACATACAGACCCCAGGTTCCTGGTCACAGTAAAGTCTTAGAACAAAGAGTGTCAGTGCACTCCTGTACAAAAGGATCGGTACTTCATCTGTATCTCATTCAACCAAATGCATTTACAGCTAGCAGCCAAACCACCTACAGTTGACTAGGTAATCCATCTGAAGCTAAGCAGGTTTTGGCCTGGCCAGTACTTGGATGGGAGACCAACTAAAAAAGCCAGGTTGAAAGAGATGTTGATGTGGCCAGAAGGTTAGCCTACCCTGTGGTCTGTGTGGACCCCAGTGCAGTGATGGAGACACTGTGCTGTAAAAATGGTGCCGTCCTTTGGGTGAGACATAAAACCGAGGTCCTGACTCTTTGAGGTCATAAAAGATCCCTGGGCATCTTTCAAAAGAGTAGGGGTGCTACCCCGATGGCTAAAATTGCCCACTGTGGCCCTATCAAATCTGATCCCCTATATGTAACTGGTGAATTCTCTCCTGCCCCTTCACCACCTTAGCTACTGTGTGGTGAGCGTACTGGCACAGAATGGCTGCCAACGCATCATCCAGGTGGGGGCCACACAGTGGTAGTGGCTGAAGTGGCTCCCCATTGGTTCTGTATTGAAAAACACTGTATAAATACAGATTTCATTCATAATAATGTATAAATGCTCATACAAAAAACTACAGGGAATAGTCATGGAGAGCAATTGTAACAGCAATGAAATTAAATGATCCTTTATTTGCTTGTGCTTGGGGTCCGAGCACAGAATCAGCCATTTACCAGGGGCCTCTGAAGGATTTGGTGGGGTTAAGGGCCTTGCTCAAGGGCCCAATGGAGAGCTGACTATTCTGTTGAGGCTCGAACCAACAACCACAGGCAGGGAGGCCTGACCCACCGAGCACCACAGTGCCCCCCAGTGTATAAGCTTAGTGCCCTAGGCCCTCCATCACTGCACTAACAGATTATGATGGGGTTCGGCCTTTGCTCCTACTGCTCCTCGTTCTTTCAGTCTTGCCAACTGAGGAGCACACGCCCAGCTCCTCCTGCCTCCGCAGATCCCTCTCGTCCAGCTCCCTGCGCAGCTGTTCCAGCGCCTCCCTTTCCCGCTCGATGGCCCGGCCCTCCTGCTCC
>JAODKM010000008.1:20311920-20321998 GCA_026780845.1 Petrocephalus sullivani | reverse complement strand
CGGTACCCCCCCCCCGATGCCCCCAGAGGCACGCGCTGCTCGGAGGTCTGCAGTCATGCAGCTGCTGATCTCAGAGCGGCACCCCGGCTGACCTCACGCAGCCGGTCCTTCAGCTTCTTCCGCAGGGCCACCTGAGGTGACAGCATCCCGGCAGTGCTCTGGCGCAGCCTCGAACTCCGTTTGGCTCCAGAAGCCTGCTGCAGGGATCGGGACACGCTGGAAGAAAGTCGTGGCACACCATGTCATTATTTTGTAACGACTCAATTAACTCTAAAGAGTTGACTAAAACCCCGGATGAAACAACAATCGGCACATAATTGTCCAAATAGAGCAGCACATCCTCCGTCAGTGATCTGGGGCCGGATAACTCACCTGCGGGTGACCGGCGACGTCGGGAGCTCTGTGCGAAGGACGCCTTTCAGCAGCACCCGAGCAGACACGTCTTCGTCCACCGCATCCATTGCAGACTGTAATCATCAGTATAATGGTTTCCAATCCAGCAGTAATAGTAAGATACATTCATAGTTACACAGTTACATACACAGTAGCGCTTTCCTATTGATTAAAAAGATCTAATAGTGCTCTGGATCTCGGACCTTGAATTTAAGGCTACAGTACGTCCGCTTCCCCATAGCGTATCGTTTTAATACGGTTTCAGATTGCTAGCTGCGCACTTAAACTATTATACGATTGTATAAATAAGCAAATTAAAGATTTTACCGTTACCAGATTGTACTTTTTTACTTTTCTTCTGTACGGTACAAGTGACCAAAACAACACGTTCCGAAGATACTCCCCTGCAGTTACTGTTGACGTTTGACTCCCGCCTATAAATTCAAGAAAGTTCTCGCGATAGTTGCTGCAGAGGGCGTGTTGGGAGATTAGAGGGGATTGTGGGTATTGTAGGCCTAGGGCGTCAAAAAAGGCCAGTGCGTTTCCATAACAAACCAGGTTAGGGTTTCTCTTTGCATTCACTCAAGGATTATATGGACATTAGATATCCGTTTAACTAAAATAGTTATGAGTATATGTTAAAGTTGCATACATATGGTTTAAAATGTCATACAATCTCCCGTTATTAGTGAAATACTAGTATGAAAGTAAGACATCTTGACAATGCTCATAGCTTTCCAAAACTTGTAACTACGAACTATTACAATCCTATGCAATATAACATCTAAATGAACTGTGTCCGAGTTTAATGTACAAGCTCCAATTAAAAGCTGAATGCGAACAAAACCCTTCACTTTTGTTAACTATTTTGCTTTACGGGCACAACAGGAAGTTGTTAGCATTGTGGGACGTGTAGTTCCGCTTTGGGGGCTGCTGGGCTAGATAACAGCGCGCCGAGGAGCGAAACAAAATCGAAATTAGCGAAAACTTTACCGGGATTACAGATATCGGAGCGGAATCCTCCTGCGGTGGGAAATAAGCATGCCCGGATTCACCTGCTGCGTGCCCGGCTGCTACAACAACTCGCATCGGGACCGGGAGCTGCGCTTCTACACCTTCCCGAAGGATACGGCGCAGCGAGAGATCTGGCTGAAGAACATCTCCCGGGCCGGGGTCAGCGGCTGCTTCAGCACCTTCCAGCCCACCACGGGCCACCGGGTCTGCAGCATCCACTTCGCGGGCGGCAGGAAGACCTACAGCATTCGGGTGCCCACCCTGTTCCCGCTGCGCGGTGTCAACGAGAGGAAGAACCGGAGGGGCAGGAGCAAGAAGGTGTCCGCCGTGCTGCCGATCCTGGTCTCGGGCGCCGACGCGAGCCCCGAGGAAGCCGACGGCGGGGGCAGGGTGCCGCCGAAGGCTCGGGAGACCAAGCCCGTCGACCTGACGGTGCAGGGTGACGGCCCGTGCTTGGGCGCCGAGGAGTCCGGCTTCGCGGTCCTGGCCGGCTTCGCTGCCGCGGAGCAGCAGCAGCTGGTGGCGGCGGCGGCGCACGGCGTCCCGTACCCCGCGCCGGACCTGTGCGCGCTGGGCGCCCTGGATCACCCCTACTCGCTGACCACCGGCACCACGTCGGCCGAGCTGCTGAAGAAGCTCAACGAGCAGCGGGACATCATCGCCCTGATGGAGGTCAAGATGAAGGAGATGAAGCACACCATCCGGCAGCTGCGAGTAACGGAGGCGAAGCTGAAGGAGGAGGTGCGCGAGAGGGATCGCATGCTGTCCGCCGCCCCGGTGCGGAAGAAAGTCTGATCGGGGCTGGTGTGAGTGCGCAGGGACGGGACTGGGCAGCCTGTGCCACCTGTGCAGCTTGGGCAGCCTGTGCAGCCTGTGCCGCCTGTGCAGCAAGCGGGCGGCGAAGCATTACCCAGTGGCATCAGGAGGGTGCATCCCTTTTTCTACAAGAGCGATTGGAGCTCCTTCCCCGGTGCAGAACTGGACAGATCTTTAAATGTTTTTTTTTGACGTTGCCTTTCTTTATATGCTGACCATGCTAAAATTTAGCCTTGGCATTAGCCTAAGTTTAGTACAGCAGTCTGTCATGCCTATGTATGCTGGGCTCTAGTGGCAGTGGACGCTGCAGGTGATTCTTCGACTGTGCAGTTTAAAGGCTTTTTTTATTTTTAAAGAACCTCCAAGCAGTACGATACCAGCATATGGCAGGGAAAATGGGGCGGGGGCGGGGGGGGCTTCCTGTAAATGTCTTTCTTTATTTTGGCTCCTGAATTTGCCGTCTGACATTCTGTTACAGATCGAGCGTGCGTTGGTGTGCGCACCACGTGAAGTGTTCCTATTTAGGGCTGCCGCACTTAGGAACACGCCGCACAGTTTAAGGCGTTTAGTTAACAATTAAGTGTTTTTGGTATGTATGTCAGGTGTGTTTATTACGTTGTAGAATGTTATGATGACATCGTTTGGCTTTTGGCTTAAGTTATAACTTTGTAAAGCGGTATTGATGTGCTTGGAGCCCGAAGGGATGGGTGGTGATAGGTCTAATCTGGCCGGCTTCATGGGGGGGCAGGGTGGGCCTGCCCCTCCCCATCACAAGGCTGGCCCACCCAGCCTCAATACAGGTTTTTCTTTATATGTAATTGCCCCCCCCCCCCAAATCTGCAGCTGGGCCTGGGTCTAATGAATGTGTTTTTGTTATTCCTGTATGTTAGAAGTCTCAAATCTCATATACTACAACTAGCCACAACAACGGAACGTGCGAATATTGGGGAAAATAAACAAATTACTGAAATTACGGGTTCATAAAATTGGTTATATTCGGCGGCTAGTAACCTTTGATGTAGATGTACTCATCAAAGTGGGGCATATATATTTTAAAACTGTCATGAACTAAAGTAGATTTGATCTCATTGGGGTGGTGTGGGTTGAAAATAAAAAAATAACGACTCCTGAAAATGTCTATGATATTATGGCTGTGTGGTACATGCATTGAATTTGGTACACCAAATTTAAGGAACATTCGAGAATATATATTGAGAATATATACGAATAACAGATTGGCCATAAGAAATGTGGAATAGGATTTGTTTGTGCATTATGTTTGAATCTTTCTTCTGATTGTATGCTAAGTATTAGTGTATACTCAAGTGACTGAAAACTTCTTTGTTAGAATAAATACTTTAATATAGAGAATTCATTTTCGGGGAGGAACTTCCATTCTGTTTTAGCAGATCTGGAAATGGCGAGCTACAGCTCCCAGATGTGGTGTGTTTATGGGAATGGAGGATCTCCCCATCATACCTGAGACGCACATATTGTTTTAATAGTTGGGAGAAATGGGCAAAGAACAATGAGTGATATTGGATTGTATCATATGTGGCTCTAGGGGATATTACACTGAAAATATCCAGAACATAATCGATTATACTGACTATGACCAGATGTTGTATATGGCAAATAATGTCAACAGGAACATCCACCTGCAAGAATAAACTGTCCAAGGAAATGTATCTTGTTTTTTTGTTGTCTTGTAAATAAAGTTTTTTTTTTTTTTTTTTTTTTGCTATCGACTTTCTTTTTTAAATTGTCATGATTATTGGGGAAATAAACTAGGTGTATCTTTCGGCACTGATTGTATGAGAGTATTTAAAAAGAGGGTGGGGTCAGTCCAGTTTAATGGGACAATATTAAAAAGTCAATGCTAAGTTATATTGAATTTGGTGGTGAAAGCTGTTTAAAACAGGCTATTAATATGTATGTTTGAAAAGATGAATGTGTACAGCAGAATTTCATTAAGTGTAAGAATGACTATAAGCATTTATTTTATAGAATTGCATTCAGTAATTCTGATTGCTTAATCTTTTAAACACGCACTATAAACTGCAGGTGTATCTGAATTTTGGTAAAATGGTAATTACTGACAAGTAGAAAATAAGCAATATAGTATGTTTCAGCCTTAAAAAGGGGTAAACTGAAAATATTTGGTGGAGAAAATCAGACTCATTTCATTTAATGGGAGCTTTGTATGTTCTTTATTATGTCTCTGTTTTATAGATTGTGCTCTCAGGGGATCCAATCAACTGATTTAAATAAACACGGAAGCTTTAACGTAATGCTTAGTGAGAACATGCACTTACTGTGACATCAGGGCTTCTGTGCTTTGGAGGCCTCTAGGGCATAGCACATAGATACATTATATGGACTAAAGTATTGGGAACTTTTATGACTTCCCATTCTAAATACATAGAAAGCTATAACAGCTTAAAAAGCTCTTTTGGGAAGGCTTTCGATTTTGGTGTATGTCTGTGGGAATTCTGGCATCTGCCAAAGTCAGACTCATCCATAAGCCTGCCAGACGGAGAAGTGTGATTCGTATGGCAAGAATTACTGATATCAGGAATTACCATTCTAACTATTTGGAACTGAGTTTGTGACATTAGAAATACACATTACAACTAGTGACAATTGAATCTCTGATACCAAGAATTTGCATTCTAACTAGTTAGAATTCAATTTGTGAGATCCGCCAAAACGAATTAAAGCTAAAATGGTTTGCCATAGATTTGTCACTTCACAGAACACATTGCCACTGCTCCAAAGTCCACTTCATCAATGCTTGGTATTGCACTTGGTGATGAGAGGCTTGCATGCAGCTGTTTGGCCATGGAAGCCCACTCCATGAAGCTCCCGATGCACAGTTTTTGTGCTGGGGTTAATGCCAGAGGAGGTTTGGAACGCTACAGTTATTTTTACGCACTACGCACCTCAGTACTTGGCAACCCCACTCTGTTACTTTAAGTGGTCTGCTGCTTCGTAGCTGAGTTTCAGTCGTTCCTAAACACTTCTACTTTGCAATAATACCACTTACAGTTGACTGTGGAATATCTAGCTGTGAGTAAATTATATGAACTGACTTATTGCAAATGTGGCGTCCTATGACAGTACCACACTTCAATTCGCTGAACTCTTCAGAATGACCCATCCTTCCACAAAAGTTTGTAAACCGGAACGCATGGCTGGGTGCTTGATTTTATACACGTGTGGAAATGGGTCTGAATGAAACACTTGAATTCAAAGATTAAGAGTGCGGTACAATATTTTTGTTCATATAATGTATTTAAATACACTATAATACGGACCTTACAATGTGTTAGGTGCGTTTTTTTTGTAATAAAAAACTCAAGTTCCCACAATGCAGCGCGGGCGGCATCCGCTCACACTCGGAGAAGGGGATCGGCTTCGGCCGCGCTCGGGCTTCGCCATAACTGGGGAACGGCGGCTGCTGTCGTGGGCGCTGGGTAAGTTGCTATTCCTCACGATACTGAAGGCTTTATTTCCGAAAGGCATGCATGCGCACGTGTGTATAAGTATGAGTACTTGTGGCGCATTGCTGGCACGCGTTACAGGACGAAGCGCTCCTTGACAGGTTGCGGGTGGCCAGAAGTGCTCAGACACGCCTATGTTGCGAAGAGGGACTTACTTCGGGCCCCGCCGGCTCGCACCAGCGCCCGCACACGGAGCCCGGCGGGCTCCCGACGCCTGCTATTCTTAGCTGGTGACCAAAGCACGTGTTGCTGTCGGCACTGCACGCCTTTCCCAACAACTGCGCAATCCGAGCAGTGTCTCCTTTATCCCCACCCATATACCAGCGACGGCAAATAAGTTTTACTCCATGTAACAATAGCTAGCCCCGGCGAATGAATGGTGCGTCGCTCGTTTAAGTGGTTATTCCGGGCAAATTGCGTAACTATTGCTGCATTTCCATTGAGCGCCTCTTTAATGGTCATTAAAACTATTCTGCACGGATGTGCATAACGCACAAATGAATGGATGAGACATGACGATATAATGCATGATATGATACCAGTTTTTCCCTTTATCCAGCTCCACGGTCAACACCCTTCACTATTCTACTTTGTTGGACAAGTTTGTTAGCTGAAGCCCTTATGATAATGTATGGATAATATTACTTACCATCATCTGCTCAGCCGAGTACGATGTAAACGATCCTGGCCACATTAAAAACGCAACCCCTGATTTAAATGATGTGTTGCCTGTTTAGACACACCAATGAGCTACTGGTCTGGTCCCACTAGCTAATTTTTTACTGACGGCCTGAGACGCTATTGCATTCACCATACTATACCATGCCATGTTATCTGGCTAAGCACCGGGTATACAGCCGTATATTGTTAGTTATTCCGAAGGCAACTCTAGTAATAAGGCCAGACAGTCAGGCAGAGCTGCTCGCCTTTTAGCCGAAGAAGGACTGGATCCGATTTCAAAGGGTGTTTCCAGTTGCATTCATTGACTTAAAGCTGAGCAATGGCCAAAGGCGCTTTCAGAAAGAGCCCTTCCAGGCTTTGCCTGCTCATGTGGCCGGGACCCAGGTGCCTTCATTTGCCCTAGGAGCCGACCTCGATCTCACGCCAGGTGGCCTGTCGCTCTTCAGCTCTCTTGCTTTTCCCAATGTTACCTGGACTGTATTTGCACCTCATTTGTTTGCAGGGATTTCACTGTCCCAAGTCAGGTTTTCTCATGACTGACCAAGAATTGGCATCGTTCAGACTTTCCCTTGTCTGTGGTTTGATGGCCTTGTAGGATGGTGTAATCTCACCTTGAAATCTGCCATATACTGCAGTAACATTCTGCGCGGTGAGCTTGTCGGATTGTGTTTTTATAAGGGGGGCTGAGAAACGGCGGGCCGTGAAATGACTGACATTGCAGGTCTGTCTTGCGTGATGGCGCGTTCCTACACAGCGGGAGGAAACCTCCCTCTGATTGGACGGATCCAAATGCTGAGTATACAGTGGGCTGCTGACCAGTGACAGCAGCGGCCTTTAAAACCCGTCTAAATGGCTTACTGCTAATTTCGCACAGTGTCATCTTCTTAAAAATTCTGTAGTTGCACTTAAACGATAAGTATGTAGCTTTTGGGTAATGTCTCGTGTTCTGTTTCCCTAAACACCGGAACACATTGTACCTCTACTGTATAATGAAACGCACCGCGATACTAGTTTTTTTATTTATTTATTTTATTAATCAAGTTACAAAAACATGAGAGAATGTCTGGTAATGAATTAACAAGTAGATTGTGTTTTCCGCAGGTATGTCTGGTTACCGATCTATGTAACTGGATGTTTTATTTCCGTCATTGATATGCATGGGGCCTCTGCTTAGAGCTTAACATGCAGCCTATTGGTGACAGGCCCACCTTCCTGTCTCTTTCTGGGGAGGTGTGCGGATGCTGTGCCCATGATTGGGAGGTTTTTGGTTCAAATCCCAGCCAGTGCAGAATGATTTCATTGTGAGGCTCGTAAGCAAGGTCCTAAACCCCCGTTTGCACTGGGCACTGTCAGACCCGTCTTTCTCGAATCCATGCCACTTTGGATAAAAGTGCCTACTTAATAAATAAAATTTGAATGTCCATGGCTCACAGTGATAATCCTATCAGTGCTGGAAGCAGCATGTCTCTGTGGAATGCCAGTGTTGATAGTTGAGGAATTATTCTCTCTGAAATTCTTATGTAATGATTCTCTGCTGGACATTTGGTTTTTCCCACATAGGCCATGCAGGTGTGGAATATATTCTTTATTCAGTGACCTATTTACTGTCTGTTTCCTGTTGCCACTCCAACTGGACCCCCTTCTGTTTGTGGTGGCTATATTCCCGTTACTGAAATCTACCCCCTGCATTGTGGGCTAAGACCTGTGTAAACGGCTGATTACTGGTGAATGGGCATAAATCTCATATGTAGGGATTTTGTTGGATTTAAAAAAACGTTTTGCTGTGCAGCAGGTCAAGGAGAGCCTGTGGTTCAAATTTTGCCCAGTAATAGTGTTCAGGGGTGGTATGAATATATTTCATACGGCTTGATTATGATCTAAGGGCTTAGGTTCCAGGTGACCTGCCTAGGTCTGAGACCACGGTGTGGCTCAGCAATTTATGATCCTGTGTCTGTGTCCAGAAGGTCACCAGTTTGAATCCCAGTGCTTTATTGTGAACACATCTATGTACAAGTACACAGTGCCTTGAAATAGTTCCCCTTGGGCCCCCTGTGGGGTGCATTATGGTGGCACACATAAATAGTAATACAGTAAATAAATGTATAACATCCATCCATTTTCTGAAATATCCTGTTCAGGGTCGAGGGGGATCCAGAGCTGATCCCAGAAGCCAAGGGCACGAGGCGGGGAACAACCCAGGATAGGGTGCCAGCCCATCGCAGGGCACACTTGTACACCATTCACACCTATGGGCAATTTCACAACTCCAATTAGCCTCAGCATGTTTTTTGGACTGTGGGTCCAGTGGAAAGCAGAGTATCCAGTGGAAACCCCACGGCAACACGGGGAGAACATGCGAACTCCATACACATGGAACCTGGTCCCAGAGGGGTGAGGCAGCAGTGCTAACCACTGCACCACCATGCCGCCCCTTGATGTACAGCATCCACAAACGCAGTACAAATGCAATAGATATAAATAGTGTATAAAACTGTTTCATTTTGTGCGTGTGTGCAGTGTAGTGCAAATAAAGAATATGCAAATGTAATTAAAAATGTTTTGGAGACGCGCATCTGGAAGTGTCAGCTTTGGCGAAACCTGCACAGCTGGCAGAACATAACTTTGGAGGCGGCGGGCCTCTGGGCTAAACCATGGTGTTCCAAATAAGGTCAGCTGAGCAAGGGTGGTGACGGTGGGCCACCATAAAATTTGCCCCCCACCCACGCTATTATGCTGTGGTATACGAATGGTGGATCGCATAGGCACTTTAACTGCTTTATTGAGCTGGCCCATTGTCTCCCTTTCGAGAGCTTGAAAGTCCTTTCCTGTCCTCCTTGGCACCCCCCAACCCTAATCCTAACCCCTTGTGTGTGTGTGTGTGTGTGTGTGTGGCGGGGGGGGGGGGTGTCCTTCTTTTAGGAGCCCTGGGTGCTGTAGTGTGTATGCCATTTTGACCTCTGCAAGGATGCAATTCCATGTTACAGCCCCATGGCTGGTGTATTTGGGGGGAGGGGGGTGCCTGAGGTGGGTTTTTTTTCCTTTTACAATTTTGTGATTAGCTCAAAGCATTTTTATTTGCACGGTCGATCCTGGCATACAAAGTGCCTTTTTAAAAATGTTGTACTTTCATCCAGCTGTTTAATGAAATATTCACTGATGCAGTTCAGATTGCTGTCACAAAGTTAACTGTTGGGCTAACGCCAGGTCTCCTGTGGGGTTTTAACCAGGAGCCATTTTTTCCGTGGCTTGTATCGAGATGGGTGGTGCGAAATGGCTCCCACCCTGACCCGCTGCATGAAGCTCCTGGATGTTAAGACCCGGTGTCCTTTGCTGGGCTTTGTGTGACCCTCTCTGTTGGGGGAAGACCGTGCTGAGGTCTCTTGTTTTCCCAAGTTCGATTTCAAGTTTCAGTTTTATTGTTGCGTGTTTGGAGGAGCACTGTGAAATTCTTATGTCACAGTTGCAGGGGAGGGGCAGGTGCCCGGGCGAACAATGGGACAAATGGCAGTGTAATATAGGACAAGACGCCGGGCGGACGATGGGACAAACGGCAGTGTAATATAGGACAAGACGCCGGGCGGACGATGGGACAAGCGGCAGTGTAATATAGGACAAGACGCCGGGCGGACGATGGGACAAGCGGCAGTGTAATATAGGACAAGACGCCGGGC
>JAODKM010000008.1:20288380-20301937 GCA_026780845.1 Petrocephalus sullivani | reverse complement strand
GGGGGGTGGCGGGCCCCACGGGGCCGGGGCTCCTGGGCGGCCCCCCATGTCTCCCCCGCGCCCCCCCTCCCCCCCCCCCCCTCCCCAGGTGCTGTATGTGATGGAGGTGCAGCAGAACCAGGAGAGAGGCCGCGCTGGCTTCACGGCCGTCTCCGAGTTCCTGCTCACCCACCCCGTGCTCAGCTTGGGCCTGCAGGACGTCAGCTGCTGTCGCCTGCAGCCCAGTGAGGTGCTCCCCCCCGACGAGGACAGCGAGAGCCTGACCACTGGTGAGTCCCGGTCCGGAACCCGCACCTGGCTGTGCCCCAGGCCCCTATGCCTTTGTAATAATGGCCCCTCTGTCTCTCAGAAGGTAGCCAGGGGGGTCTGGCTGAGTCTAAGACTGGCGTGCAGATCCATCTCTACTGCATCCACACCAAGTGAGTGTCCCTCTGCTGGGGCGGGGGGGGGGGGTAGCCTCTGTTGCTGTCTGACTCTGGCCCACATCTCCACCTGCCCCCAGGTGCCTCCAGGATGTGCAGATCTGGTTCCAGCCCCACGGCACCCCAAACACCTCCCTGTTCTCGCCTCCTTCCGACTCCCAGGAAGATTTCGGTTAGCATGGCGCCGGGCCCGCCTCGTGTCTGAGGAACCGCCACTGTGCGCCCCCTGTCTCAGCTGCGTCATGTGGATGTGTCTGCAGGGTGCTGTGAGCTTCTCCTCGATGCCAACGCAGAGGGCCCGGCGTCGGATAAGGAGTCGGGGCGCCCCCCACAGGCTGACTTGCGCCGGGTCCCCTCCTTACCCATCCCAGCTGACTTCCTGCCCCCCGCCGAGGGCGCCAAGCCCACGCTGATGACGCCGGACGCCTTCATGACCCCCACTGCTTCGGTACCCCCCGCTCTGCCCTCCCTCCGGCCCGCTCAGCCCGCGGTCGTGCCGAAGCTGCATTTTTGTGTCTTTCTGCTGAGCGGTTAAACAGCAGGCTTCCACACCTTCGTATGGTGCTTAAGTCCCTCTCCCTGCCTTCCCCTCCTGCTAACTCCCCAGATCCCAGCTTCTCCCGGGAGCAGCGTCAGCAGCCTGACCGTGGTAACGGCCTTGAGCAGCGCCGGCAGCAGGTGCGTCTCTGGGTGCGGGAGGTGGGCGGCTTCCGCTTGGTGATTGGGTTAGGCCTCTGGGGTAGGCCTTCCAGCATCAGGGCTGTTATAGGAGGGAGCTGCCTTCTAGCCTGGGGCCTCCCTGATCTGGCCTAGTGTCCTCATGCATACCCCCACCCCCCTCCAGGTCTTATTCAAGCCTGACTGCTGGTGAAAACTCTGTTCCGCTGTGTGGCCACAGGTCTCTGACAGCCTGTTTTTGGTCCCTGCAGGACTGGAGAGGAGCTGACCCAGAGCTCAAAGGTTTCCTTGGAAAACAGTGCCTTGGCCCTGGGGTCTGCCTCCGGGTCTGGCTCCAGTTCTCCGTCTGGTTCGGCCCACAGCAGCCCCCGCTCCAGCGCTATTCTTATTCCTGGTCTGGGGGACCAGATGAACAGCAGTACCATTCAGGTAACGGACCACACTTCCTGTGACATGGATGGTGTGGAAAGGGATGTAGACGCCTAAATTTACCCTTCTTTGTGGTCAAGCATGCAGTACCATCTCTGTCCCACAGGTGGCGGCGCCGCTGAACCCGCCCCTGTCCCTGGACCTGCAGACCATTGAGCCGCTCCTCGTCCCCCAGGCGTCCCCCACGCGGGAGCGCTCGCCGGACGTCATTTCCTCTGCCTCCACGGCCATGTCCCTGGATATCCCCGAGATCGCCTCGGAGACCCTGCCGCGGGTGGGCGTGGCCCCTCTGGCCCCGGAGGTGCGCGGCCCCGCCCTCCACACGGACAGCATGGCGTCGGCAGCTTCTGCCCTGCATCTGCTCTCCCCACGCAACCGTAGCGGCTCGGAGCACGGCCGGCCCTCCCTGGACCTCGGAGGCGGGGGCGGGGCCTCGGCCGACGGGGAGAGGCTCAGCGCCACCCCCTCGCTGCTAGAGGCCGCCCTGTCTCAGGAGGGCGCTGCCGCGTGCCTGGAGAGCAGTGTCAGCTGGCCCGCCGCCCCTGACATCACACGTGAGACGCGGGACAGCCTGGCCGACTGGTGAGCGAGACGGACGCGTGGCCGTGTCGGGTGCGGAGTTCCCTGTTGTGCGGGAACCAGTGGCACCGTTGTTTGCTGTTGGGTTGGACTCTTATTGAGATTATTATAATAGTTTTTGCTTTTTTTTTTTTTTTTTTTTCTTTTGCATTGTCCAGCTCCCGAGATGAGATGAAAGACAAGCACAAGACGTCACCCTTCCACAGACACTCCTACAGCCTGCCCCTGAACGACAGCCAGGATGCCAGCGCTGAGCAGAGGTGGCCGTTTCCCCCCACACGAATCGCGCGCTCGCCACAAGTGCTCACAGCTCTAAATATTTAGGAGATGCTGAAGCAGCATATTCTGCCAACCAGCTAGCTAGCTTTGACCTTCTGATTTTACTTGCTAGCTGTTAATTTTGTTTTTGAAATGCTTGAAGGAGGTCAGGGGTCTTGAAATGACTTGTTGGGTGGGTGTCCCAGAAACCCACCCCTGCTGGCTCGTCACTGATGCCTGTCAGCACGCGCATGTCAGTTAATTTGGACCCCTCCGCTTATTGGCATGTGCTCTATCCCCCCCCCTCCTCTGGGTGTGCAGTGACCATGACGACGAGGTGGCGAGCCTGGCCTCATCGTCTGGGAACTGCGCCTCCAGGTCATCTCACAGGCTTCCTGTAAAGGACTGGAAAGTCTCCCCCCGGTCGTCCCCCAAATTGAAGAAGAAGTGCAGGAAAGATGATGGGTGCGTGATACCACCTGTTTTTTTTTTTATGGGGGGGGTTTCGAATCAAGATCGTTTGCTTATTTTCTTCCGGAAGTCTCTTCACTACAGTCTGTGTGTGAGGTCCAATAGGTTATCGAGTGATTTCACCTGTTTTGTCCTCCCTCCTTCCCGCAGCGAATCTCTGCCGTCGCGGCAGCCGGATCAGCTGGTAAGTTCCCGGTTGGGGGTCTCTTGTGGGTCTCGCATGCGTTCATCTGCGCAGCCGGCCATGCGATAACCCTGGCGGCCCTATCCACGCAGACGGGCCTGGAGACGCAGGTGGAGGTGCTGCAGCTGCTGCGCAGCCAGCAGAGGGAGCTCTCCGAGTTACGGCAGGGCCAGCAGGAGCTGATGCAGCGGCTGACGGCCAGCATGGACGCGATACAGAGCTCTGTCATGGCGATCATGGAACAGGCCATGATCGCCCAGCAGGAGCAGAGCCGTATCCTTCCACAGGAGGGCAGTATTCTCATCCCGCCTCGCATGTCGTCTCGACTTTAATCCGGATCTGTTGTGGAAGTTGCGTAATTCATGACGGCTACTCTGTCATCACTTGTGCAATGAGCTCGGTGTCCTGTCTATGGCGAGGGCTGACGTCCTTTCCTCTGTGACTGGAATATTCTAAAATGGCCGAAAGAGCAAAAACTGTCATCTTGTGTATAAGTATTAATCTGCAGGATACTTAAGAGTTCACAGGTTCGAGCTGCCCTCTTGTGTACCTTTAGTAGCTGGAGGGCGAGGGGTGGCGGCATTCAGTGAGCTGCCTTCTGAGGTCAAATTTCAGGCCCAGAAAGTAAAAATCCAGACCAAGATTTTGTTTCAACCAACCAGTTGAGTATGAAGAGTCACTGTCACAGAATTCTCAGTTTGTTGGTTCAAACTAAATCTCTGTCTGGATTTTTACTTTCTGGACCTGAAATGTACACCTCTGGCTGCCTGTGAAATCTTTCTCTTAACTACTCTAAAAGAATTCTATAGCTGTCTATATGGGGTGGGTCCCTAGACTTGTAAACCCATACATAGTCATGGTTATTGATGCTGGTGGTATTCTGTGCTGGTTTAGACCAGGGGTGCACAATACGTCGATTGCGATCGACCAGTAGATCGCAAACGTAGTGTGGGATCGCACAACGTTCAAAAAATGTTGCCATTAGTCTATCATCTATCTTCCCTTTGGCATTCGAGACTTGATTGACGTGAAGGTCGGCCAGACTGCTACTGCTTAAAACTGTTATATTAGGTCACCGAAACAAAAACGCTAATGTATTGCGAGCTAAAGCAAAACTCGAAGTGACCCGGCAAGCTTCCCAATTTATATCTACTAAAAAGGGCATAAAAAATCACACGCACACATTTAGCATTTTTCAATGTAGGTAGATCGTTCTCAGCCGGTCATTTTAAAAGTCGCTCGCAAGCTGAGAAGGTGTGGGCACCCTTGCTTTAGGCAGTGTTTTGATTGTGGGGATGCAGCCTTACTGTCTTTGCCGTTACAGGTGGGACTCGGTTTGTCTGATGCATGGAAACCACACGCGGCCATATCAGTTTATAGTTGTATATATTGTTTCTCCCTGGCTTGTCGCTCAGTTGCTAGCTGCTCTGCCTTGTCGTGGGATGCGTGGTGCTGCCACGGCCCTCTTTATGGTACTGCCAGGTTTGACCCTTGACCCCCCCGTGACCCCTGAGAGCGCCGCATGGAGCGCATGATGGCGGAGGGGCGCGAGCAGAACCGGCAGCTGCAGGAGCACTTGTCGCAGCAGGTGACGCAGAACCTGACTGCGGCGCTTTGCGGCCGCATGGACAAGTTGCTCCGCGAGGAGATGAAGAAGAGCGTCCCACAGGGTGAGTTCACGGCTGGTTCCCCGTCTTCTCCGGAAAGGCCTTTTGCGTACTCGACGCGCTAAAAGTCATTTCTCATCAGGCTTGTATAAATGATTAAATAGCTGCCAGTCTCTTACACACACACACCCGCATTTACACTCGCCCGCCACGGCCGCAAGTCCAGCTTTCTCCGTTCAGTGCACCATCTATTCTTTGTCTCGTTTTGACTAAATGTTTGGTGGTGAATGTCAAGGGCAGAGCCTGTCATATTTTGGCATTTAGTCTGTGAGACCTTTTAAAGTTTCCGAATTGGAGGTGTGGTGTTGCATGTCTCTCTGGGCAGTGTGATTCCTCTGAGTTGGGCTGGTCCAGTAAGGCGATATGTAAACCCTGGTGATGCTTTAAGGATCGCTCCTGGGGAAATCGGAACATCAGCAAATGTTGTTTTGGAACAATGGGCTCTGTGCCAGTCCTGCCTGCCAGCGGTGGGCTTTTTTATACCGACCGAGGCACGCTGTAGGTAGCTGCATTCTCTTCCAGCTCCACCTGCGTTAGTTCTATTCAGCTTCCCCTGCCGACATGGTTAGAACTTCCCTCCATCTCTGACAGTGTTGCTCCCTTATATTCGCAGGAACAATATGGCCTGATTTACAGTGTTTCCTTATTCTCACCTTCAGAGTGAGATCTGTGCTTCCAGCCATGTCGATTCCCAGCTGTCCTGCTGAACATTGGGTTTATGGCGGCCATCTTGGCGCCCGCCTCTATTGTCTCGCCGGCGGCCCCAGTGTTAGCTTGGGATGGCAGTACTGGTGTCCTTTCTGCTGGATATTTAACCATCTCTCCACCCTGCCAGCGATCTCCAAGAGCCTGGACCCCGTCACGGGGCAAATGAATAGCACCATCGCCGCCAAGCTGACTGCTGTGGAAGGCTCTTTGAAGGAAAACGTCACCAAGGTGGTCAAGTCCAAGGTCAGTGTGTCACGCTTCCTGCCAGCGTGAGGCCTGGGGGCCTCTCCAGCTTCCCTCTGTCATCTCTCGTGGTTTCAGCATGCCGTAACCGGAGGATGACCCCTTTGTGCTCCTCTTGCCTCCCCCATGCAGAACACCACAGACGCCATCGGCAAGGCAGCAGCGGAGGCCATGCAGGGGCCCATCCAGGCTGCCTACAAGGAGGCCTTCCAGGGCATTGTGCTGCCTGTGTTTGAGAAGGGCTGCCAGTCCATGTTCCAGCAGATTAACGACAGCTTCAAGCAGGGCACCCACGAGTGTAAGTGCTCTGCAGATCGGGGCTTCCCTTGCCTCTCGCCCCAGCAGAGGTTTCTGCTGTCTCCTGTCCCGTGTCACATGGCTTTTTCTTTCATGCAGACATCCAGCAGCTGGAAAGCCACCTGAAGAACAAGAAGCAGCGTGAGCTGGAGGCACGGGACCCCCTAATGGGGCAGCTCCAGCAGATGGTAGACACCCTCCAGAGCAGCACGGACCAGCTGGCAGCCAGTGTGGCCACCAGTGTGCGCTCTGAGGTCCAGCACCAGCTGCACATCATGGTTGGAAAGTGAGTCTCCCAGGCCGACGCCCTTGAACCCCTCGGCAGTGACAGCCAACCAGTCAGCCAATCACTTCAACGCTCATGGGAGTGATGATACTTCCATGAAAATGTTCTCAGGGCAGAATGAAAAATTATTGGTTGAGAGAGAACCAATCAGATCTTGTCAGATGTCTGACCAACCAATCAGTTGTCTTTGTTACGCCTCTTCTTGTTGCTTTTTTGTTCAGCCCTTCGATCATTTTTTGTGTAAGTGAGACTCCCACAAGCCACTGTAATCCCTGCTGGTGAATGGGGGCCTCCGGCAGTGTGTACCTGTCCATCACTGTGTGTGACCAGCACTCCCAACTTTGTGTGGGCTGTGACTGTAGCCTCCTTTGTCACTGTGCCCCCCCCCCCCCCCAGCCTGCAGGACTCCATCCTGACGCAGGTGCAGCGTGTCGTCAAGGGTGAGGTGAGCCTGGCTATGAAGGAGCAGCAGGCCGCCGTCACCTCCAGCATCATGCAGGCCATGCGCTCGGCCGCTGGCACGCCCGTGCCCCCCGCCCACCTCGACTACCAGGCCCAGCAGCAAAACGTGCTGCAACTGCTGCAGCAGGGCCAGTTCAACCAAGCCTTCCAGCAGGTGGGAGTGCTTCCCAGGGGGGTTCCCAAGGCCATTTTCCTTTGGGTGGGGGGGTTGGGGACCTTGCTGTGCTGGAATCGTCTCTCCGTTTCCTGAAGCATTCAGCCTGGGGCTGATGTGCTTCTCCTCCTAATGGCCCTCACGTGTTGCTTATAGTCTGTGGTTTTGGCCTGTTTTCAAACATCTACCCAGCCGTCATCTCGTCTGGCGTCTCTGTGATTTGTGTCGGTTTTTTTTCCTCTTTGGCTGTTCGGTGCCCCGAAGGGCCTTGGGTCGATTCCGTGCGGATATCTGAGAGCGGCGACCTTGAGGCACCGCTGCCGTCTCACTGCTGCCCAGTGGCCCTGCCGGAAAAGTGTCGCCTGTGTGCTTTTCTGTAACAATGCTCCTTAATTCTATGTGCGATTCGGGCCCCTCGTGACCTCTTAGATAAATATAACACCGCTTGTGCGAGGAGTACATAAGGCATACTGCTGAATGTGTCAGCTTCACTGCAGCAGAGTGCCCGGGGGGCCGCCATCCGCCGCACTGAGCCCGCGGCCCGGCGCCGCTCTCCCTCTCTGCAGGCGCTGTCGGCAGCTGACCTGAACCTGGTGCTGTATGTGTGCGAGACCATCGACTCCCAGCAGGTGTTCAGCCAGCACCCCTGTCCCCTCATCCAGCCCGTCCTGCTCTCCCTCATCCAGCAGCTGTCCACCAACCTGGCAACCCGCTCCGAGCTCAAGATTAGGTAGGCCGGCCGTCCGCCCGTGCGCACGCACATGCAGGCAGACACACGCGTGTATGCATATGTATGTCTGTATGGACTCGGGGGATTTACCTTCAGGCTTTATTGTCTCCTATAAAGGTTTAGTTTCTGCTGTGGTTAGGACATAGTACCCTAAAATGATTGTACATGCTGTTTCAGTGCACCAGGGAGTCTTAATGCTACAGTTAGAGAATTAAGAGGCAGAGCGCAGATGTGTAATCGCAGTTAGCAGCTTAAGCAGCCGGGCCTTGCCATCTGCCGTTGGACTGAGCCTGGTCTGCGCGGCCCCTAATTCACACGAACGGGGGCTGCAGATCCGACGTGTAGGCTGCCGGCGTTTAACGTGCCCATTCTTGCAGTTACCTGGAGGACGCGGTGATGAACCTGGACCACAGTGACCCCGTGACCCGGGACCACATGAGCTCTGTGCTGACGCAGGTGCGACAGAAGCTGTTCCAGTTCCTGCAGCTGGACCCCCACAGCCCGCTCAGCAAACGGGCACGGCGCCTGATGATGATGCTGCAGGGCCTGGTCACCCAGTAGGGCTCTCTTCCCTCCTGAGCCTTGGCCTGTTCCACACCTGGCATGCGTTTTATCAAGTTCCTGTAGACTCTTAAGTGCTGATGGAAAATGTAGTCCATAATTAGGGCCTGTGAGGCTCATTTACTGCTTTATCTCCCATGAGCACTGGGGAAAATCCTTGTTTTTGAAAACCCTGCCCCTTTCCGCCCCCCCGCGCAGTGACCAGAGGGATTTCATGCACACCCCCACTTTTAAATATTCAGCCTGTTCACTCGCTTTTTGTTTTTTTTTTTTTGTTGTTTTTTTTGTACTTCCTTGTAACCCAAAAATAGCGTGGAAAGAGTGTGCGGTTTGGGGCCGTACAAGGGCAGCCTTTTTCACCCGCTCCCCAGAATCAGCTGAAGAGCCCAGTTCTCTAGAAGGTTCTTCTGCTCTCTTGTTACTGGTACTTAGTCAAGCAGCTTTTCTCAGGGAAGGCAGAAGAAACAGAGAGTGAGGTACCTGCGCAGCAAAGCATGCCGCCCCATCTCCTTTCCGTGGTAACGTCTCTCTCGCGGGGAAAAGGTACAGTAACTGGGGTAGCGGCGACGCCTGGCCACGGAGTGGTCCCGTGTCGGCAAAGGAACAGCGCCTTTGGAGGTGTAAAGGCAGGCTTCTGTTTGAGGGCGCAGGAAGGTATTGCAATCCTACAAAAAGACGCCTGTGTTGATTTTCTTCTACTGTTCTACTGCTGCCAGCTGAAAAAACAAGGTGGTCCTTTTGTACACATTTTCAGTAAATGTTCCAGGTCCCAGCACCCCCAGTACTGACACCCAGTATCATTGCTGAATAATTCCTCAGTTATACCTGTAAGCTTAAGTTGCTGTAAACATCTTTTACGACAAGTATTTTGATATTCTTTGAAAATTTCTTCTAGCGACCTCTTGCTTTTAATGTGCTGTCCTGAAAAGGCAGTTGTATGTTCATTAATAATTCAGCAGCTGTCAAATCTCATTTGCGTCTCGCTGGGCTTCGCCAGATTTGCGGGCTCCAGATATTTACAAAAGCAAGTTTGAAGTTAAAAATGAAGGGAGAGATGGAGATACTTTCTCTGGCATCATCGATTTGATGCCTGATGTTCTGTCAGTTGGTTGCTGGTGATCATCAGCGAGACACTGGTTGCTTTTAAGGGGCAGACTAAACTCTACTTAAATCCAAAGTGCAACATTTCTAGTGCCTTAGTAAGGGTGGATGCATACAGCAGGTCGACCTCCGGGTTGGGAAAACCAAGGGAAAAAAGGGAATCCAATGTATTGGCAGCGGGGAGTGTGTCAGCCCCTAGCGAGTGAGCGGCCAATCAGCTGTGTTCTGCGACCGGAGCCACTGCAGTCAGCCTCCAGTCTCTAGGGCATGTGGGGGGGACAGACGGCTCACATTTCTGATTGGACAGAGAACTGCCCTGGCTCAGTCCTCAGGTAGGACTGAGGAGGGTACAGAGGAATTTTTGATGGTTAGGAAGCAGGAACCCATTGTCTATTTCTGCTGTACTCCCAACACATTTATTTTGTGTAGTTATCCTTTTTAACCATTCCTTTTAAGTAACTACAGCTGTACCTTAGAGGCCAAGATACTGCAAGTGCTTTGGGAAAAGCTGGCTTGCATGTTTAAAAAAAAAAATTGCTTTGGTCGTCACTATAGATTTATTTCGTGCCTGTACGTTAATCACTAATTTAGTGGACTGACTTGTGATAGGATAGAAATGAAAGTGTAGGGCTGCTCTCTCCACCTCCACCCGCATCCCTGGAAGGAAGGACTAGGGAAACCACTTTGTGGACAGAGATGTAGTTGAACCTGTATGATGTTAAAGGTTTAGCTCTTGGCCTGTTATGGCCCTGGGTTTTAGCGGCGCCCCCTAGTGCTATAAATGCGTCTCGTTAAAGCGTTCACTTTCTGTTAATAAAGATTCTTGGAGGCATAGATGTTAATTTGTACTACCTATGTTGCTACAGAGCACGCTCTGGAATCGACCTTAGTCCCCTACTTGGTAGTTTTCTAGTCTTAGTTTCAGTAATTGTACCCTAATATTTAATAGCGTTTCTAATTCTGCGTCAGCCAGTAATCTTCCATTTTTGATATGTAAGGAAAAAGTCCTATATCTTAACACTGCAATAAAGGTTTTATTTTGTCCAACTGAAAGTAGGAAGCCATTTCATTTTAGAGGGATGAGTCTGCTTAAAATGGTCATCTTTAAACAAGTTGATGTGGGTTACTCTTATGGAACTCTAGAAAAAATACGTTTATATCTATTCTGGTGCCGGGGAAATCTGTGAATGTCTCGAGGGCGCCTCCATGTATAACATATGTATAGATATATTTTCCAAAAATCATACGGCTTGAGCTGTTCTTGTGTAAGAAAAAAGATCATTTGTACTTTTCCATTGTGTTAAAGAAGAATTTTATGTTCCGTGTGCATTATTTTGTTTGTACATTTTACAGTTCGTTTTACCTTAGCTTTGACGTTTTTGGTCATATAAAGTTCAATAAAGTGGTTTAAGTTGTTTCGGTTAAAATGGGTTGCCTCTGTGTTTCCCGCCTCCATATTTTTTTTGTAAATAATGAAACGTCTAAATATAAATTTAAAATTGCTTGGGTAGAATCTCGGTCAGCGTTTTTGGAAACAACTTTATCATGGAGTGTACAGTCAGCTGCGGCTGATGTCTCCAGAGCACGGTTGTAAATGGACGGGAACGCAGTGGGACACGGATCGGACAATACTCCGTGTTATAGGGGGGCGGATTTCAGTCACTGGGGTGTAACTGCAGTGAAGTTTGGGGACGGGATGCCTGCGTCATTTTCCTCATACATTTACGTGGTCTGATTCCGCCAATAAATAAATGCCGGTATAGTTTGGCTACCTTTTCTCTCCTCTCCCTCCAAGGATTGACTGTCCTATATAAAAAGCACTGGTGTGTAAGGGCACAGTTAGGATTGCGTGGTGTTGCGTGCCGCCGCCAACCCCGAGGAGCGCAGGCTGGCTCTGTGATATATGGTGCCGGCATTTCTTCGGAGACGGCGGCTCCCCGGTGCTTCGGCGCCTTCCGCTCCGCGCACCTCGCCCCCTCTGCTCGCTGGCTCCGCCTGGCTTATTTATCCGGGATGCAGCGGGCTGCCCCATTTCTGCGCAGGCGGCCAGGTGCAGCGCACTGCGCTCCGCTCGCCTCCGCCAGCTCTGCCCGCTCGGACTATAAAGTATGAGAGCCCACGCCAACTGCGCGCTGCTGCTCCTGCCTGTTGCGCTCCACTTTAGTAAGTACATCTTTTCTGACGTCTCTCAAATACTCAACCTATGTCATTTTAGCGCCTGCTAAAGGTCGAAAGACTTGTTTTGATTTTGAAAGCGAAGGGAGTTCTTTTGACATTTAAATGCATGTACCTTTGGCAGGTAGCGAAACCTTTAATTAAACGATTTCTCGTCCAGTTTATTTGAAATCCTGCTGTTGCGTTTCAATCTGATGTTAAGTACAGTACATGTAACATGCAGATGCGTACTGATAACCAGTATTAAGCGTCCCCTCGGGTAGCACTCTCTGAAGCCCATATTCATAAAGCCTAATATCTATTCGTATAATTCATCGTAACACATTCATAAAGTATTATAAACACTGCTGTAAATATCTATAAAAGGCATAACGCATTATAGTCATGTTTCTCATGCATTTTGAATGCTCTATGAAGCGCTAATCTATAATACATTATAAATACCTGGATTAAGGATGCTTAGTGCTGCATTATAGATGAGACCTTCATAGAGCATTCATAATGCATACACACGTGGCTATAATGTGTTATGCTTTCTTATAAATAGTTACAGTCGGGTTTATATTTTATGAATGCACTGTAAATCGTTAAGAATGTATGTGTAATGCAGTATAATGACTTCTTTAAGTAAGGTGTTACCTAATAAGATTCTAATAAGTAAACTAGCATAAGTGCACTATAGGAAGTATAATAAGACGAGTAAAGTGCTATTATCGATCATTTGAGTACATTATCAGATTTTTCTAAAAAAATATGATTATTTTTGTATTTAAGTGTGGTCGGCATTTCAGAAGAAGAGTTCCATTGCTTTGGATTCATTGTGGATTTTTTATTTTAACTTATTTTAGTATGATATTGAGGGAAATTCTAAGCGTTATTTAATTTTCCAGTACCAATTTTACGTGCTTCCATCTGTCACATAAAACAAGGGCTTGCGAGTGCATCATTTATCTATACAGATTCGATGCGGGGTCTTTTCAGCCTCACGGCCACTGCGGACGAGGACCGGGTGTCACCTACAAACCTGGACGTAGATCAGCTCTCTGCTCCGGTTTATCTCCGTAATCTCTGTTTGCTTTGCCAACAGATTATGGGCTGTGGGGATAGCGCGCTGTCCCGCCGGGCAGCGCTGAGTGCGCGGCACGTTTTCCCTTAGTATCCCAATGCGAATGCAGCATCCTGAGCATAAATATTGTATACGCTCCCTTTTACTTAAATGATCAAGTGCAAACTTCTAAGATAAACAAATCCGTACTTTATTTACTTTATTTTTATCTCGAGAAATGGTACTATTGTGAAGACTGGTCCTTGGGGTGGATGACAGGTGAATAATGGGGCACAGATAGGCTCCCCCCCCCAGCGGCCCCCTCTTACGATGGAGACCTGCGTTTATGAATGGCGCGTCACGTGACCCTTCTCCGCGATGATTGGCGTCTTCTGCGGTTCTCCTTTCCAGCAGACAAAGTGAGATGGTGCATGATGTTATCGCGACCTAATAGCGTTTCTGACGATCTTATCGCGACCAACAGCATTATTGGCGCTGGGGTTAGGAAGCAGTGTACACTAGCCCCATTTGAAAGGTTCGGTTGCGAATTCATTAGGATTCTTATGTTTATGTGTGTTTTTCGTGTATTTGCGGGTGCGCATTTCGTGTAGTCGTCTAACATGCGCTTTTCCCGTTTGCTTTTTTGCTTTTTACGGCATTTTCTTTCAATTAAGTGATATTGCTCCTGCATTCTAATGTGGAGTTTTGATAATTTATTTCTACACCAAACAGTGTTCCACATCGCTACACGCTGGCCTCTTCAGAACACTGACCACACCTGCCCCGTACAGTTCTATAATGACATCTTCACTGTAGACTATTTTGAATATGTATTCTGTAGCGGATGTTTTCTGAGACATAACGTCAGAGTTGCGTCACACTACCTGTCAAGTTGGGTAACAGTCAGAAGAAGGGAAAATTCTCACCGCTGATGCCAGCTTGAAGGTTTAAACTAACCCTTAAACCTCTCATCTCATTGACTGTGGCTTCAGAAAGCCCCAAATACTGTTTATTTTTTTTTCTTTGGGGGTGGGGTGGAGTGGGGGGGGGGGGGGGGGGTGGGGGGGGCCCGAGTCACGGGGTAACTGTGGTGGGAGCGCAAGAATG
>JAODKM010000008.1:20254349-20274518 GCA_026780845.1 Petrocephalus sullivani | reverse complement strand
CTTACAGTGCTGGCTCCCCCCCTAATAACGCCACTGCCTGTCTCCCCCTCCTGCCTTACAGTGCTGGCCCTCCCCCCCTGATAATGCCACTGTCTGTCTCCCCCTCCCGCCTTACAGTGCTGGCTCCCTTGGCCTCCGCCAGGAAGTGTGGCTCTATCTACAAGGGCTTTGCTCAGTGCCTTCTGGCCCTGGGGGACAGCATGGCTGACAGCATACAGAAGGACGAGGGCACACAGGAGATCGACACTGTCTGTAGGTGGGCATCAGGGCGCACAGTGCCAACCAGTGATCAGACCCATGTTGCTAGGCAATCTGAGTGACTTTGCCCTGGGAACCAGCTGTAGTGTTACCTTTACCCATAGTGATCTCTGCTACACATTTACACACACACACACACCACGTTTGTGTTGTCTTTGTGGATACTGTCCGTTCATCACTATGGACAAAACCCAAATCCCAACTATGAGTGCCTTAACCCCTACCCAGCTCCTACCATAAGTAACCAACCCAAATACAAGACTTTTGGCATTTTTACTTTTTTAAATGCATTCACAGACTTCTATAAAATTGATGTTGTCCAAATGGGAACATGAACATTTCCCCAAAAGAAAGGAAGTTTCAGATTTTACCACACTTTGGGACATTTTGGGATCTATATAAACCCACACAAACCCAGACATGCATCCATAATCACACATGGCCTGTAATAAGAAATCTTGGATCATATCTTAAAATTGCTGTAATAGGCTGCTTCGATTTTTTTTTTTTTGTTTACACTCAAAAACTTTTTCCTCGAGAAATCATTCACAAATGACAGTCTAATATTTCAAGGAAAATTGATTTATAAGCTGTATAGAATGAATTGTACTGAAGCCATATAAGTCACCTTCATGTGAATGCCTGCAGTAAAATTATAATAACCAGCTGTTCTTACACTATAAAAGAATAGCTGTTACCCCTGCGTCTGTCTGGTAAGTTGTCTCTGCTGCCCTCTGTAGGTCATGGGATGAATTCCACGTGTGTGCCAACACCGCGCTGGCAGGCTGCCCGGACGAGGCCGCGGCGGTCTGGGAGTCTCTGCGCCAGGAGTCCCGGAAGATGCAGTTCTCGGGAAACCTGTATGACATGTGCTCCACGCGGGCCCAGGCCCCGCCCAGCCCCCTCAGTCCGCCGGAGCAGGGCGAGAGTAGCCAAGCGTCACTGAAGGCCGCCGCCTTCCCATTGGCTCCCTCCCACTACCTGCTGCTCTCTGTGGCTGTGCTACTGCACAGGATATAGCCGGCAGCGGCTGCAGGGAGGGTGGGGCTAAGCGCCGGGTACAGGATCGGGCAAATGGACAGACGGACGTGCGCGGGCTCTCGCCTCACTCCCCGAAGATGGGGCCTCCCGTGGGTCTCTGGGGTCAGCCTCAGCCCCGTAGCTCCTGATTCTCGCTTGGGCACACGCACACTCGTCTTTTCCTTAGCGTACAGACACATATGCACACTCATGCACACGGGTACACACTCTTTTTGCACCACATTTATTTACTTTGCTGCAGCTTTTATCCAAAGCAGTTAGGGTTCAGGGCCTTTCTCAAGATTCTTATAGAGCAGTGTTTCCCAATCCGGTCCTCGGGGACCCAAAGTCGGTCCATGTATTTGCTCCCTCTGAATTCCCTGCCAAACAGTCCACATTTTTTGCTCCCTCCCCACTCCCTGCCACACAGTCGACAGTCCACATTTTTGCTCCCCCCAGCTCCCTGCTTGGAGCAAAAACGTGGATTGTCTATGGATCCCCGATGAGCAGATTGGGAAACACAGCTATAGTAATTTGGCTATCCTGGCTCTGGGATCTGAACCCACAATTTGGCAGACATGGGCACAGAGCCCTAACTTGCTGGGCTACACATAACACATACACACACACACACACACACATTGACTTGTCCTCAGACACTTGTCCTCAGCCCGGCCTTGCACAGCACACTTTGCATGACAGGCTACTACATCTGCTGAGGACACAGTACTCTTTCATAAAATTTGGGTTTTAAAAGCAAACGTGCTGCAATAACATGTTAATCACTGTCAAATCACAAAATTTAACTGCAATCATTTTTATAAAAAATACATAAAATGTGTGTTAATTAGCTAGTTTGGGCCGCAAATTATCTGAATTTGTCTTTGGTTTGTGATTCTGTGTGCACTCAGGCCCTCCTTATAACAACATACCCATTATGGCCTCAACTTTGTGGACACTACTCTGAATTTCAGGAATTGTCAGCCATTGCTAACACAGGTCGGTAATGAAGCACATAGTCACAGAATCTCCTGCAATAAATATCAGCAGCAGAATGGGTGGTTGTACTGGAGAAGTTACTGACTTTCTGCTTGGCCCCATAATAGGACGCCATCTTTATAACAATGTGCCACATTTCTGCCCTGGTGCATAGGTCTGGGAAAGTGGGGAAGCTGGTGTCCACATGCTTTTGGCCATATAGTGTGATGCGAGCAGCCGGATTCTCAATCCTGGATGCTGTTACACCCTCAGCACGCAAAAGGATATGCAACTTACTGAGTTAATGAGTTTTTATCTTAATTATATTCACATCACTATGTACATAGTGTATCTCTGCTATTTCCAGCATTCCCGGTGCTCTCATTGGGTTTAGATGATAAAACTGTTTAATGTATTAGACCCTTCAGATATGTTTTCAGAGCGGCCACAAGATTCCCGTTATACATTTTGTCATTTTTAGTCAAATAAAGGGGACTTTAAATGAACGTCAGTGTGTCTCTTGCATAGTGGACCCCCCAATCTCAGAGACCAGATCTTTCAGCCTGGACTGGAAGTTCCCCTCTAGATGTTTCTCAGAGCCAATATTTAATCTTCCCACTGGGGGGAGCTGGAGCCCACCCAAGGCAGCAGTGGGCATAAGGCTGGGGGACACCCCCAATGGGATGCCAGTCACACACACACATTCACACCCCACAGCCAATTTAAGGATGCCAGTTCAACCAGATGCATGTTTTTGAACTATGGGAAAACGCCCATTGCATCATGGGAAGGACATGCATTAATCCATCCCAGCAGGCACTGGACAGTCATACTGCATCGTCTTTCCTCTGCAGGAATTAAATCTAGCCCTGAGGTTCAATCTGTTCCAGCAACACCCATGTTCTCCCCGTCAGACCCTTGTCATTTCTTGCACAAAGATATCCTGCCGATCTGGATGCATGGTGACACTTTCCTTAGTGAGGCTTCTTCTCACAGTAAACCACAGTGACTTCCTGGCAGGTCTAGGGCAGTGTTTCTCAACCCGGTGCTCACCTCTCTCAGCCAGCCCCCTGCCAGACAGTCCACGTCAAAGTCAAAATGTCGTTATTTCCGTCTTCCACCGCATGATGCATGGGTCAGACACTGAGATGAAGTTTCTTGCTGGTCACAATGCGAGGAACAGCAATAAATAGAAGATAAATATGTAAGACATTTAGACGTGTTATATATGACATGGGCATACGACAGACAGGGAAAAACAGTCAAAATGCAGCTTAAAAAAAAGTGCTGTTTAAAATACATAGTGGCATAAATTGGCAATGTAATTGAATGGCAACATGAAGAGTGGGTTACAGTGCCGGGGGGGGCCACGGGGCAGTAGAGGACCAGACCCAGCCCCCCTACACAGGCTCCACATTGACAGGACTGCAGTGGGCACACAGCACAGAAACCCAGGAGCCAATCTCCTGCCACGCGACGGCCTGCAGCCGGGAAGGCGGCCTGCTGAGGCAGCACCGTCCCGGCAGGCCTACCGGAAGCCGTGACGATGCTTACAGGCGAAAGCCTCGGCTCGCATTCCCAGCCACGGCGCTGTACAGCAGCTGACAGGAGATGCCAAGCCTCAGGTGATCCGACGCCAAGACGGGCGGCTGATTGAAACGTCGGCGACCTTTGACTCGAAGTGAATTTCTGCACCCGAAGCATTGCTCTCTGAAGGTCTTAACGTGACCGGCATCCTAAAGCAAGGAGTGTAATGCGAACAGAGGAGATCGATCAGGAGAGTCTGATTCATGTTAACAACAAAGTCTGCTGTCCTCTTTGTTCTTCTTACAAAGGCGACCCAGCTTTGATTCTTCTGGGGGGGTGGGGGGGTGGGGGACACTGAAAAGGATGGACAATGTGAGGAAAAAGGTCAGGTTTTCAACACCTGATTCAAGGTGATATTCAGAAGGATGCTAAGAGAGGTAGGCTAAATTCTTTAATTGCGGATGGGGGTTGATTCTTGATTCTTGATACTGTACTTTGGATTGTGGGGTACAAACACCATTATTCAGAATGCATATATGTTTATTTCAATTCAGTTACAAACACCTTAGCGACCTTTAATGAAGACTGCAGAGATGTCATGCATCTTTTACACAGTGGTGGGAATATCCCGCACACCGGCGGGCTCTGCCATCGACCACTAATGGATGAGTAGGGCTGGACGTTGTCGGGGGCCCTCAGTTCCTTCCTATCTGACCCCCATCATATTCCTTCCAGAACATTCCTCCGCCCCTCTATGATGTTTACTCCTGTAATCCGGGGGCTCGATTCCAGCACGATAAGCAGGTGATTGATCACCTTGGAAGCTCTCAGCACTGCTGCCAACCCTAAAAAACGTGCCCGCTTATCAAAACAGGGCCTGCGGGTACCAGCTCGCTTCACCACCCCCCACCCCGTCATGTTCATTCTAATGGAAAACATGGGAAGAGGAAGCAGGGGGCATTTTTATAATGGATCCTGGACTGAAAATGACATCTGAAGCCGGAGGCATGGAGGTGGGGTGTGAAAAGCCGCCCCTTAAAGGGCTGAGGGATTTACCGGAGAGACACGTGGCTGCCCGGGGACACGTGGCGCTGCAGCATGCCTGCCTTGTGGCCTTATTCGCATCCAAAGACCTACAGTTGCCTTCTCCAAGAACCTAAAATTACCACCGGAAAGCAATTTGCGATCTCTTAGACAGTTAATTTCTCCTTCTCTCATTCCTGGGCAGAAAACTAATTAAACTAAAAATAATTACTGGGATGATGTTAAAAGTCAATATTCTAACTAGATGACAAGCTGCTGTGGAATGTAATATATTACTCGGCAATACAACGCGGGGTAATCCCCAGACACAAACCCTGAATCAGCAAGTTAATCAAATTAGTAAAGATGATCGCCGGTGTGTTTCACAGATCAGGGTATTTATCCAGCAGCAGGTAAAAGGTAAAGTACGGCAGTATATAATACGGTTATGAAGAAGTGTATTCCAAGGACATGCTGGTATTGCATAGTAACTTTAATTTGTCCTAGCCTGGCTGGTGAGTCAGCAGTTCTGCCCGTGAAGTAAAACCTGAGGTTATAATACACAAACAGCAATTTGTCCGTGTCGTGTTTGCGGGAGTGAATGAGAGCCACACTTCCTGCTTATAAAGGGAAATTTGCATTCTCTCTCGCTGTGCCGATAAGACATAATCCTGAGGGCTTTGTGCTGGGTTCCTTATGGGTTTTCAGTTAAATGTATTGAATATACAGCATGTGCAAAGCATGAGAAAATTGTTTACCTTTGCATCATGAGATCTGCTGTAACATATCAGGCTAACATGTCTCAGGATAACATGCCAGGCTAACGTGTCTCAGGCTAATGTGCCAGGCTAACATGCTAGGCTAACGTGTTTCAGGTTAACGTGCTAGGCTAAGATGTCTCAGGCTAATGTGTCTCAGACTAACATGTCTCAGGCTAACATGTCTCAGGATAACATGCCAGGCTAACGTGTCTCAGGCTAATGTGCCAGGCTAACGTGCTAGGCTAACGTGTTTCAGGTTAACATGTGCTAGGCTAACATGTCTCAGGCTAATGTGTCTCAGACTAACATGTGTCAGGCTAACATGTCAGCCTTGATGTGGCCTTCCCCGGAGTTCCTGCCCTACCGTCTGGCTTCCGGCTCTCCTCCGCCTGTTAGCATGCGCCAATCAGAGTCAGCAGGTGGCATATGCCCAGGATGAGGGGGGGCGCAGAGCTGGGTCTGCACCTTCCTCTTATAAGAGGCATCACACGGGGACAGCGGTGAGTCATCCCCGGTGGGCACCGGGAGCTCAGGAAAGACACCATCCTGGCACAAAAGGCAGAGGACAGAGCCGGGGAGGGCTCAGTGGGTTAGAGCACTGTGCCAGTAATCGGAAGGTTGGCGGCTCAGAGCCCCGCGTCTGCAGACTGATGTCACCACTGAACAAGACCCTTAACCCAGAATTACAGGGACTTCTGAAAAATATACCTTTGGATGAAAGCAGCAGCTACACAAATAGAAGGTAAATATGGGCGAGGTGCTGGGGTTATGGAGACGGTGATGGTTAAATGTGTACAAATATCAGCCATAAAGTGTGATTAGGTGAATTTTGTGTCACCTCTCTGTCATGGGTTCTGGTCTACTACTTAGGGGCTGAAGCCACCCCCCCCCACTACAGAGGGAGGTAATTGGTTCTGTGGCCACTTGGGGTTTTGCAGCAAGACCACATTTCAGCAAGTGCATGAAAGTCATTAGCAGGCTGGTAAGGAGGTGCGAAGGGCTCCTCTCCGGGCGGCCCGGGGTCAGAGGGGAGGGCTGGGTCCTGTGGGCTGGAGGCGGAGCTGCAGAGCTGTAGGAGCGCTCTGCATGGTGGGGGTGGGGGTCACATCATTAATTTGTCTTTGTAGCTCTAATGTAATGTCTGCTGGACTGTGCCTGACCTCAGTGCAGGTCCCAGTGGAAATCACAGCTGCTCATGGTACTCTTATTAAAGCTCTCCAAACATGGGGTGGGGTGGGGGGGGGGGGGGAGTGGAAGCAAAGCAATAGCAGAGCAACGGGGTGAAACGGGAGGCAGAGAGATACGGGAGGTCAATGCCAGCCCTGTCTTCTCAGATAGTTTTTGTAATTTTTCTTCCAGAATAACATTGATGAACAAGCGCTACTGAATTAGCCAAAGAAAGAAAGCATGATAGAGAGAGGGGGACAAGGGGCCAGGAAGAGGTGGAGGATGACCGTCCATATCAGCGGCAAAGGAGATTAAAGCATTAAACCATTATTATCAGGTTAGTCGTGCCAGGCGAATTCACTTAAAGCTTCTGTTTGCAGGGAAATTGCCGAGTGACAGCTAACGCCCGGTGACGTTTTTACTGTACATCCGTGCTTAACTGCGCCAATCTCACAATTTAAAGTGCATTTTTTTTGTAATCATGTGAGACACTCAAATTACATCAGTGCTCTCCAGAGTCTGCCACTGAACCGATAGCCTGGATTTGAAAAGATTAAATGCTTAAATATCATATGAATATTTATGCTATGCTGTCATTTATCAAATATTCATTGGGGATTTGATAGCATATTCACCGGTATCTTTGAGGATAGGTGTCTTTGATGACACCAGTGCCCCAGTCTTGAAGCACTTGTTTCATACTTGAAATTGTATGGAATTAATTTTTTTTTCCAGATCAACATGCCTTTTCCCTCTGTTCATTTGCCAGTGCAGTCATGTGACCTCTGAGACGTGAACCTGGCATTTTAAAGATCTAGCTAACGATGCCGACTGTACAGCACCGCCAAGCTCATTCTGTACTTCACGCGGTGTTTTTCTGTGGGATTGCCCCCTGCTGCATTTTACAAACATCATGGCGTGTGCAGGCCCGTGGGGTGACAGAGGACGGCCCTGGCTGTCCTTGACGCTCTGCTGGGTCAGAGTGCCCCCACCCTTTCCACACAAATTCCCCAAAAGTGCATTATGGGGATTTCTGATGTCCCTGCAACTCCGCTTAGGTAACTCCTCAGCCTGGGAAACCCCTGAGAATGAAACGTGACCAGGATCAGGACTCTGGGCACAGAAAGAAAGACGAGACACTCATATGTCAAATAACAGCCAGAGATGGAGGAATGTGGAGGAGTTTCACTTATGTAGGTGATCTTAGTGTGATTTAAGGCTGCCGAGGGAGATGGGATATGAAATAAAGCACTTTGTAAATAGCTTAGGCCATATCTATGACATCATAGAATATAATCCAGAATCTCCCCCTGGGATCAATAAAGTTCATCTCATGTTCTCAACCCCTCATGCAAATACCCACACACCACCATTTACGTCCGTCCGCCTTTTAATTTACTTAGCAGATGCTTTTATCAAAAAAAGTCCCTGGAGCAATTGGAGTTTAAGAGCCTTACTTAGGGGCCCGACAGTGAAAACACGCTGCCTGCTCTGGAATTTGAACCAAGGACCTTCAGGTGACCGGGACACACTCCAGCCCACCAGCTGTACAAACGAGGAGCCCTTCCACTGAGACACAAACTGGCTCTTTCCTCCATCATTTCTCTGTCCCTCTCGCCACCCACTCTCATTTTCTCTGCTCTTTATCTTCTCCAAAGTGAATTCTTATGCAGCTGGACCTTTGCCTGCACCCCCCAATCTATGGCTGTATTAATCCCATTATAATCTTAGTGTGTGCTCTTGCTCCTCTCTGTCTGGTCCATGTAGCCCCTTAGCATCTCTGTCAGCCCCCCCCCCTGCATCCAGCAGGAGAGAGCCTTGACTGGAATGACTTACTGCCCCGCAGCCATAAGTTTTCCGCTCGGATGCTGGGGTCTTCTCCCTGGTCATTTTTCTGTCATGCTGTCCTTACATAACCTCTCCCTTACGCTCCGTCTCCAATGGAGCATCTGTCCATTTCATCAAGGCCGTTTATTTTTTTCTGTTTTATGTTCTTTTTTGGAAGGTGGGTCCAGAGACGTGTTCTCTGCATTGCATTTTTAGCACCGTTTTAATAAATGAGTCGTCTTGCAGTATCACAGAAGCGATGTGTTTTCCCTCTAAAGCGGGTGCGAGTGTGTAGACGCGTTCGCTGCTGTCCGAGTTCCGCCAAGCTCATAGAAACAGTCGGGCTCCCAAAGACATTCTGGTGTTTAAAGCTTTTTATGCCTTTTGGTCCTGCATCCCCGATGAACAACACTTTTTAGCACTTTTTAATTTTTATTTCAAGGACACGGGCTTTAGTATAATCTGCGCGGGCTCCCCGGATTAGCGGCGCCATCTGAAGTTGCCCCGGTTCGGGCCAAAGCGGAGCAGCTGGACGCTGGGATTATGTGATCCTTATCAGTAAAGTACTGGGCGTTTGTGCACCGCATGCATAACAAATTCCCCCGGTCGTGCCCGTTTTAGGTTTTTGCGTCTTATAAAACTAATGTTCCTAATTATACATTTCAGACAGTTCCCCATTAATTCACTTGAGGCTAATAATTACCATTTAAATGAATATAAGGGCATCTGGCAGCGGTGATTCCAAGGGATCAGATTGCATTGGATCCTTATAATGATCTCAAGGAGGCATATGGCCAACGCACAAGGCGCCCTCCAGTGGCCATTTAGGGAGATTTTGTGTTTTTTTTCCTCCCAAAGGAATACTTCTGGCCACCCATCCGATTTTAACTGCCTGTCCTGTTCAGGGTCATGGTAGGTCTGGAGCAGGGAGCAACGCGCCAACCTGTCACAGGGCACACTCTCACGGCAAGCTGGGAACAACTCCAATTAACCTCAGCTTGTTCTTGGACTATGGGGGCGGGGGACCCGGAGAAAACCCCGAAATGACACGGCGAGTGCATGCAAACTCCATACACACACACGGAGCCATGCCAGTGTGCGGCAAATGTGCTCACCACTGCGACTCCAAGGTGTACAAACTTTTAATTAAACTACACCAAAACAAAGATCTTAATATTTGGCAAGAATATTTGGCATTTCTCTTATTAAATGTTTCATGGGCGTATTTATTTAGCAGAATCGGAAATTTTTTTTGGTCCTGGGGATTCATTGGTATCCTACGTTGTATAACAAAAGGTTCTCAAGTTCAGAGAGAGGTTTGCTTTAGAGGGACCAAGGGAAATGTTGTTGTGGCTTTTTAAAACATTAAACAAGTTAAATACAAATGGCGCTCTGACCCCTTTAGCACACAAATACATTTGAGGACAATGAGTTATGTAGTTTTGTTCCAAAAAACCAGCAGCAGACGCAGATGGGATTACACGCGGACATGGCTTTTCTGCTGAGTTACCAGATGAGACATGTCCTTAATTACACACAAAAATGCTGCATCTTGTTGCAGATCTGAATCCCCAGGAACCACATGCACATCAGTACAGGAACTCTCTCGATGGCAGCGGCTCTGTGCGAAAACTTTCACGTGTGTTTTCTTGCAAATTTATTAAATAGCAATTTAACATATAGAAACCAAGGGGAAAAGACTGAATAAAACTGAATAGTTATCTGGGAATAAATAGTACCAGAAAACTGAGCATTTTATATTTTATTTCATTAAGAAAATCAGTGGAAGTTAAGGTATGTCACAGAAACTTAAGACAAGAATGATGACCTTGCTGAAACTCAGGGATAGTATATGACTTTTGGCCATCACTAAAACCTCCCCTCCTCAGTCCAGCTCCTCAATCAGGACCCTGGGGTGGAGGGGTTCATGGCTTGTTTGAGGTTCCTCGAGTTGGTGTAGCAGGCCAGGACCTGACTTCCTAAGCTGAGGAGCATTTCCTGTCTGGAGATGTTCTGGAAAAGCATGACTGCCGGGCTGCTCACTTTCAATCCCAAGAAACAACTGGGAAGGCTTGGAATCAGGCCTCTGTGCCCATGAGGGTGTGGGGTTGACTGCCCCCTTTGGCTTGGTACGTGTTTCTCCTTCCTCTGAGATCACCTCGATTTTCAGTCGGAACACATGCTGGACAAAGAACAAGGGAGAAATTTAATCAGAAGAAAACTAGAACCTGTGACATTTTACTTCCCCTTTGCTCAGTTATAACTCTTGGATTATACTGTAAGCGAGAACTTCTCTGCTGTACATTTCTAATAACATCTGCTTTGTGGTGAAGTTACCTGCTCAGCAGAAATGTCTGTTCCCTCCACCTCCTCCAAGTCAGGAAGGTCCTACAGCACAGGATAAAGTGCCTTTTGTGATGCTGTTATTAGCTCCATACACCTTTTGGAACTTTAAATCGTAAACAGAAAACATCACCTTTGCAACCTCAATTTTTATGGAAAAAAAAATAGCGAACAAGGTAAGAGTGTCCCCTGTTGTCAGTTAGTTACATAAGGACTTTATGTAGGTGTCTCTAATTTTAAATGTGGCTTCATTGCCGTAATGCCCTAGTGAAAATTACATTTTAGTTGCCTGCTTACAGCAATGCAGATCTTGGGATGGTGGTCCAAATGAATGGTTTGTAACTGGTCTGATCCCTCCAGCTCTGTGACTAAAGCACCTTGAGAGCCCATCGACTGAGTCCCCACAGCCACAGGCTGCTTCTTTGGCTCTGTGCTCGGCTGCTCCCCCTGAGTGGCAGCTGGCACCACATCCAGCTCTGCGATCAGCGTGCTGTCCTGGGCTGCTGTCGGCTGGGTCCCATGCTCAGTGGTGACTGAGGATTCCTGGTTGGCCATTAGCTTGACAGGCATCTCTGAAGTAAAGGATAAAGGAATGAGATGGACGGCCCTATGACAGCATCGCAGGCTTTCCATACAATCCTCGAAGCTGTGTTTACCAGCAGCTGGAAGGCTCGGCCCCACTTCCTGGCTATGACAGGGCAAAGTAGAAGCCCTCAGCTCTGGCTGGTTTCCCACAGTGTTGCTCTCCTGAATCTCCTGATGAGCCTGCAGGCAATCCTCAACAAAGGCCTTGATCTTCTCCTGGCCAGCCGGCTTCCCAGCCATTGCAGCAGCCTGGACTGTTAGGGCATAGCGGGTAAGTGCCACCAGGGGGCATCCTTGAATACAGTTCAGAGTATGTTACCTGTGCTTTCAGTAGGAGGATCAGCACGCGTTTTTATCTCTGACCACTATACTGTTTCTTTATGTGCGCCACCATAAAATCGCGATGTGCCCCCCCCCGCACGCCTCACCGTGCTCCTGCTGCCCCTTGAGTCGCCGCTCGTCCCTGGCCCTGTCCCGGATGGCGATCATGGCGTTCACACTGTCCTGGATCTTCTTTCTCTCTCGGGTTACCCATGTCTCCCGCTCGGCCCGCTCAGCCTCCAGCCCCCCGTGGGCCCAGGCCTCGGCACACGCCCTGCAGCACAGTAGCCCGGCGGGTGTGCAGCTTACTGATATTTCAGGAGTCACAACGCGCTTCAGGTGCGGTGCATTGGAGTGTTAGTTTTCACATATCCCAACATGCACTATCTCCCTATCTAGGACAAACATGCACATATATGGAGGTGTGAGAGAAGCTTGGGGTCTGTGCTCAGAATCAGGCATTTACCCATCACCCCTGGAGAATTTCAGGGAGTTAAGAACCGTACTCAGGTACCTGATGGTGATGTGGTAGCTCTGCCGAGTACGGGATTCGACCCAACAACCTTCTGATCGCAGGCACAGAGGCCTAGCCCTCTAAAGGGGTTCAGCAATGGGGGGATGAACTAACGGAGCCTTAATAGATGCATGTATAAATGTATAGTAGTTGTAAAAATGGGCTTGAGGGTGACGCCTTCCCTGTAAATCTGGTATCGGAGGCCCTGACCAGCCTTCTGTGACAGTCCGTCGGCAGGCCTTACCGCTCCTTGGGAAACACAGGCCTATCGTCCAGGTAAGTCAGCTGCCCCAGTCGAACAATCAGCGACTTCCTATAGTTGGGGGTGTTCCGGATGACTTCATTCCCCATCAGATTCAGGACTCTCTGAAAGCAGCAGCACCGACAATAAAACTGGCTTAGTATCGCTGTTAACAGGCATCGCTCCAGGACTGACAATGTCATGTAAGACCAATGCTGTCATCTTCCTCTGTATGTCACATAACAAATCTGGTCAAGCCTAGGTGTGATTAAGGTAGTATGCATGTGATATGAGCAGAAGTTTTATTTGCAATTTATGTGCAATTTTATTTGCACAGTCCTATATACATATATACAGAGGTGTCAATTTCAGGTGCAGAAAGTAAAAATCCAGACCAGGATTTTGTTTCAACCAATCAGTTGAGCATAAAGAGTCACAGTCACAGAGTGCTCAGCTAGTCGGTTGAAACAAAATCGTGGTCTGGATTTTTACTTTCTGCACCTGAAATTGACACCTCTGTATATATATAGAGAGAGAGAAAGTCTACCTCCATTTCCTCACATATGGTCATGGTCATGAGCAAGAACAAGGCTGCAAGTGCAAAGGCCCAAATGACATGTGACTATTCTGGGGAGAGCATGCTGGGATGTGGCTTTGTGGCTGGAACGCACCAGGTTGGGCATGGCCTCGAGCACGCCGAGGACGGCCGGGTCTCTCAGCTTGTTGTGCGACAGGTCGAGGACGGAGATGGAGGGGCAGTGCGCCAGGTGGGCCACGTCCTGCACGCTCTCTATGACGTTGTGCCCCAGCTGCAGGGTGCTCAGCTCCGAGAGGTGGGCTGGACACAGGAGCAACACGCAATGTTCATCTGCTCTGCAGCTGCCCAAAAGCCGCCCAAACAGAGGTGCCATTTGTGAGGCTAACAAACACACGAAACTACAAACACTACAAGACAACAATTCCTCTATCTTTCCATCCATTTCCTGTAGCTACATGTCCTTTTCAGGGTCTTTCTGGGAAGCTACAGGTGCAAGGCATTGAATATCCAGGAGCAGAAAATTTGGTAACACATTCACCTTTTTTGGAGTGGGAGAGGGAACTGGATAACCTTGAGGAAACCCCACAATATCATGGGGGGACATGCATACACAGAGGCAGGGCAAAGACTCAAACCCGGGTTCCTAGGGGTGTGAGCTAAGCGGGCCGACCACTGCACCAGCACAGCAACCCTCTTTTAACTGACTGCTACATGAACATCCTCCTCCTTGTTATTCTTAAAAATAGAAATGAAATTAGACTGAGCTCTAAAGACTAATAAGAAAACATTATTCACTGCACCTAATTTTCCCTTATGCTAATGCTATCCTTATGCTTATGTTTTTGTTGTGTAATCTTTAGCTACTCTTGTTGACTACATTGTGTGGTTAAATTAGCATATCGTGTTCTATACAATGCTGTAACACTATATTTAGTTTCTAGAACGAGTGGCAAGCCACACTACATAAGCCGGGTGTCTGCCCCGCTTGGGTACAGACATCTGCTACATAAATACATGTAAATGTAACCTAATTTCTCCAAAGCAAAAATAATTTACGGTAATGTTTGGAATGCACCGTAAACGGGCGGAGCGGGTAACGCCCGCGCTGAAGCCCTCACAGATGTTTTCGATGACCTTGATGTAGTTGTTGTTGACGTTGAGCGTGCATAGCCGACCCAGCTGCTCCAGGTTCTCCAGCCGGCGGATCAGGTTCTGTTGGAGGAACAGGCATCGCAGCTGGACCTGGGCTTCCAGGTTCTGGATCCGCCGCAGGCCGTTACACTCCAGCCAGAGACACTTCAGCCCTGTGTACTCCTCCAGGTTTTCAATGGTGGAGAAGCCTGGGGGATGGAAGTGGGGTGGGATGCGACAGGGGCAGGAAATATTGGGGCAGTGGTGGCCTGGTGGTTAGGGAAGCGCACTTGTGATCGAAAGATTGCTGGTTTAATTCCCCAATGAGGTACAACTGAGGTACAATGAGCAGAGTACCACCCCGGGTGCTGAATTTCCTGCCCTCTGGGCAGCATGTGGGTGTGGTGCTGTTGGTTCCCGTCCCAAAAACTAGCCTTAACTGAAGAATTTTGAAGAGCTAGTATCCCTTAGCCTGGTTCTCTAGCCATAGGAAATACCTTCTACTCATGTGTGATTCACAATAAAGTTCCCTGTAGATTTTCGCCCCTGATATTCTCAGATGTCCAATTCGAGTCTGGCACAACTCCTTGCCTGGCTGAAAGCGGATGACAAGTGTGCCGTCGATTCACAGCCCAGTGACAGCTCAGCTCTTCCCGCGGGGTGAATCGCTGGTTAGCGTAACTGTCACTGTGCTGTACTGTCGCTGCTTATCCCCGGCAGGTGGCGGCTAGCTAGCCCCTTCAATCCTGAGCAGAGAGTGTTTGCATGATCCGTGCAGTGGCGTTAAACCTTTGGTTGACAGAAGGACCATGGTTCTCCAAGTTGCTAAGGAGATCCCCATTTACAGATAATTCTAAATGAAGGGCATTGAAGGTTTGGAACTCTTTTAAACTGACAAATGAATGGCAGCTTCTGTGATGATGAGGACGCTGGCAGTACCTTTGTAGTGCAGGTAGAGAGAGTCATTCAGGTATGGGGTCGAGTACAGTTTATGCTGTTTGCAGTGGGCTTTTAGGAATTCCTTTGTCATTCTGTACAGTGAGACAACAGCGATAAGGAGCATGAAAATAACTCAGACAATATGCATTTTAGAATGCCCATGCAATTGGCATATTGTGTTTAGCATGTGAGCTTTAAAAGAGAAAGGAACGTGTGCTTATTAGAGAGCTCTTCAGGCGTGCGCCGTACTCTGGGGGTATGAGAAGTCGTGCTGAGCAGGAGCTCGATCGTGACTCAGCCAGTACCTGGGCCCTGGGTCCTTTTCATCCTCGTCCTGCTTGGGTCCCGATTTGCACTTTTGCCCATCGGCCTGTCTGACCCGGCCCGAAAGGCCACTGTCCCCACCTAGGGGTAAGAGCACCGGCATAATTAAAATGCAGCCGAGAGGCTCATATCAGGACAGCAAAACGTACCAGCTGTCAGGATAAGTAAAAAATATGATGTAATATACATTTCATTAATGCCATTTTACAGGTATTAACGTACTCCACATTTTTGACAGAATTAATCGACAACGAAAATCAAACGTATTACTGTGTACTTGTACGTTTTACTTTACGTGTGCATTCGTGCGTGCGTGTTTGTTAGTAACCAGTCCGCTTCGTGTCAGCACGATCACTTATAATTATATACTTCTACTATAACGATTATATTAAAGTTGTGTATAATAATCCGCATAAACATGAATTGGATTGTTTCTACCAAATAAATTGTTTTGTATTCTGTCAACTTTAGGGCAAAGTTGAATTTATGACTAATTTGCATTTAACTAGGAACCGCGAAGTTTTACCGTGTTTAGTGGAGTTTTTCACGTCCGTGCAAACATCTTGGCTCCGCTCCGAGTTTCCCCCCGCAATTTCTTCGACTTTCGTAGAAGGACACCCCTTCGTCTGCATCCTGGAAGCGGTCTAGTCAATCTTTATAAAAACACGTTTGTTTCCTTATTGACTCTTTAATCGTGTTGCTTAAACGCTAATTGATCATTGAGTTAGCTTTCCATTACCACGTTACTATTTTTTTTAGGTTCAACTTAATTTGTTTAATATTTACTTATTTTGCTAACTACATTATCTAAGTACAGTGTGGTTTCCCTTTAGCTGCGCTTGTATGTTACCATAGGAACAGCGTAAACACGAGCAGCTTCTCTGATTGGATGAGCATATATGCCAATAGTGAAAGTGGCGAGCTTTGTCATTGGCTTTAAACGTGAAACGTCAGAAACATTACTGCGTCTGCATGTAGTCTCAATAAATATAATATCATGGTGTACAGGTGCTTTAAGGGCTGTAATAGCTGATGCCGGCTGCTGTTGAATCTCACTTAAATTAAAAAGTCCAGAAGATGATTTATTGATAAGTGAATTATTGGATAAAAAGCCGCAATAGTAATTAGAACATATAGACATAAATGATGCCTTTATTGTCATTATTTCAAATACAACGAGAATTCCCATGTATCACATGGAACCAAAGGAAATGCAAGGACTATGACTTTTCAAAAACAAAATTAAAATATGCTGTATAAAAATGGAGAATATGCTATACAGAATTGTCAAATCACTAAATAAATGGAGTTTACGTGCATGGCACAATGATTTGCACAACAATGCATTATTGCACATTGCAGGTAGAATTTCAGATTACAAATGACATCATTTACCTCAGATGTTAGTGTAAATCGCATTCTGCTGTACTGAGTCTCCTGCTTAGCATGATAATACTTGCAACTTATACTAAAGATTTATGCCCGTTGCAACAAACTTAGGAGGAAAATTTCGCCGAGTTCTACAATAAACGGAAGACAGCTGCTGCCCTCTACAGGAAAGAATTGAACAAAAAAAAATCAACTGCATAGAAATAGCAATTTTAAAGGGCGTTGCTAAACAACTACTGGTAAAGGTAAAAAATGTGCAGATATATTAATGAATGTATGAAGATGTTTATTCAACATACATGAACATTCCCAACATGTTTTATGGCAGAGACGCTAACTCAAGTCATTTGACTTTCTTGCACATTTGCAAATAAATGCACTGCCAAATAAATGATTTCGTTGTTGACAGCGGGGCGTCAGAATTTACTGGGGCACATACATACCCCAGTGAAAGGGGTCTAGCGACGCCAGTGCCAGGAAGGGCCATGGCTAGAATTTTTAAAAAGCTGAGGTCAAAGTGTTAGGCCCCCTTCTTGGTGGGGTATGGTATGCTCCGAAGAAAATGTAGACTACGGTGTGAATAAATAAAAATTTAACTCGTGTTTAAGATTGGATGCAACTTATTTAGACTGGCATCTGATTGCTCGGCCAGACTATCATTCAATAAAATACCCCAATAAAAATGCAGATAAAATAGGGAGGACGCGACCTCGCCGCCCCGAACGGTAGACGGGGGCGTGCCGGCAGGAATTTTTGGTGTTAGTGAGTAATAAGAGCGTCTGCTTCACAGTGCTCCTTGAAAATATAGGTCTAGCTTTGTACCTTTTCGCACGTACGCGTCAGGGCTTCTTCACACCTCTGGACGGCTTCACTCGCAGCTAATTCGCGGGGCCGAGTGCGGCTGTTTAATCTGATTAGGTACAGTGCCTTGTGAAATGTGCAAGAGTATTCGATTATTAGTATCGAATGAGATTGCATGAAGTGGGTAGGAACTCGCGGTGAATTAGATTTTAATGTTATTATTATTTATCTACTTGGAATTTGCGGCTGGCTGCGCAGAGCGAGGGACTGAAACAACTAATAAAACTGAAAAACGTAACTGGGCGCCCCCATCCGAGCTCGCCATGTACCCGAAACACGCTCATATTAATATTTAATTTGGTGACGATGTTGGGCCCCCGCAGGACCTCCGGAAAATTCGCTACGGACACACGTGGCTTTCATATTACGCACCCTTTGGCCCGTTGGATGGTGCTGCCGATTCCTGGTGTAAAAGAACCAGCATCTAAAACGCACCCTCTCCCAAACCTCTTCACATTTATATATAGTCTTTACAATGATATTTAAAAATTTAAGAATTCAATTCTCCCACGACCCTGTTCGGATAAGTGGGTTGGGAAATGGATGGATGGGTGGGAATTCAATTCTTGTTTCTTTTGTCATACACGAATCAAGCCAGTTATAAAGTTGTGTATATATTCTGGTATGAGGCAGCAAGACGGTAAGTTACATTGTACTGTGAATTGTCAAATAGGTAACCTTACAGAAAAAAAGACTTAATGACATTTATTTCAAGAATAAATAAATAGGCATAAATACGCAATAATACCCTAAATAATGAGTAATCTTGGAAAAAAAAGTATCAAGAACAAACACGAGTGATTAAATGTAGGCCAATCAAACTTGTTAATTAACTGCTTATCCCCCAAGACGGCTAACGATGAACGAACATACAAAGCCTCTTCTTGCGGTAGGGAAACACCTCCGCAGACACCCCCAGCATGTCTCCGCCTTTCGCCGTATATCTGGGACGTACTCTCCGGGCGAACAACGGCCGGCCTGTCGGGTGCTGGCAGACTTTTCGGCATGGAGGAGCTGGCCAGGGAGAGCATCAGCCTGCTGGGCAAGCCGGCGCTGGACACCGACGGCCCGCGACTGGGCTCCTTCGGTGCCGTCTTTATATTGCTGAAATCGGCGCTGGGTGCGGGACTCCTCAACTTCCCCTGGGCTTTTCACAAAGCGGGTGGAGTCAGTACCTCCATCGGGGTGGAACTGGTGAGTATGAATCATATCATTTACAAAGAAGCGCACAAGGGGTGGGAAGCTGTCTGGCATCTCCATTCAGTTTTTAACATTCTGTATTTATGCGATTATCACCCGTGATCTGTCATAATGAGAATTTTCGGCCTTGTTTTCAACAGCAGTACATTTTATATTAAAATATTAACTGACACTGATTTTTATGCCGTATCATAATATGACTGTATTTTGTGAAGTTTTAAAGCTGTAAAGTTGTAACTGATGGTTTAGTTTCCCTTGTTGTAGAGTTTTGTAATTTCTGTCACTGAGGCCAGCTGGCTGATGCCTAGAGCTGCATGTGTCAGCAGCAGAAAACTGGGACACCCCTGCAGAACTGCATGCTGCCTTCTCCCTGATATGTCCGTCCTAAGCTCATAAATCCCTGCATTTCTCTGACCGTGGGTGATAGTCGCACAGTGGTCAACCTTGCATTGAGAAACACCTTCATCTATTTTTTAAATATTCATCTGTCTCTCAAATATTTTACTATTACTGGGTCATAAAGCCTGTCCCAGGCACAAGACGGGGGACATCAAGGTGTCCCATCTAGAGTGTCCCCCGTCTACTGCCCAGTAATGGACTGGTGTCCTGTTCAGGGTGTCCCCCGCCTAGTGCCCTGTAATGGACTGGTGTCCCATCCTGAGTGTCCCCTGTATTGTGCTCTGTGATGGACTGACATCCCGTCCAGGGTGTCCCTCTACCCCATGTTGCCTGGGACAGACTTTATGACCCTGTACTAGTTGAATGTTTGAGAGAGAGGCTTAAAGTTTTATTTTTCTGACAAAATAGTCTGTGATTAACCACAATCCCCACACCTGTCGAATTACAAGTAATATCCCACGTCTGTTTCTAATAGCCAGTAACTTTGCCATTTTTTCCGGGGGGGTGCAGACCCAGACCTTCAGACAGAAGTGTTTACCTTGATGCTGAAGTTCCCACATGTGGTGTGAATGCATGTCCCCCCTTCACACCCTGGCTATAATGAAGGGAGTGGGGTTGGGTTAGGGGCACTTTTTAGGGGGGCAGGGGGGCTTTCTTGATAACTCTCCCCTTACTGAGCACCGCCATTGGGTACATCGCACAGATATTTCACTGTGATAGCGAGCTGACTTGAAGCCGGCAGGTTGGCAATTGACCGAAATTTTTAACTTTTTGTTTGAAATCGTAATTTGTTTGGTAACAGCATTCCAGCCAAATTTGGGCA